>JAKOGI010000083.1:402500-490000 GCA_029747015.1 Carnegiea gigantea | reverse complement strand
GTTTTGGTTCTACTTTATTAGAAATGGTTTACTTGTAATGGATTGGATATTTGTTCCATTAATCTGAGTCTTTGTTTTTCCATCTTCACATAATCATGATGATGTGAAATACTTATTTGCCATGCTAGACTAGATCATAAGGGTCAAAATAACATATATGAGAAAGCTAGCAAAATAAGATGCTAGCAAGCATAAGTGGAATAGCCCACTCGTGAACATCGTCTAGCAGGAAAAACAATAAGAAAATCATTTAATTTTAGAAAGGTTACTAGAGTCTAATTTACATTGTAGTTAATTCATTTGAATATTCATGGTCCAATGAATGTGATAATAAGGTGTAGAGCTTTTATGTTTCATCACTTTACACTTGATTTGGTCTTATTTATTTGACCTCAGATGAATCTGAAGCGATAAGTTGCTTTAGAAAACATATGAGCTTGATTGAAAATCAAATAAACCTAAGAGGTTAAGGCGTCAAAGACCATTATTGGCATTATTTTGATGAATATTATGATGAAAAATGGATAGTTTATTAGCTAATTATCCTAAAAGCCTACAACAAAATGTTGTTGTGAGGAAAGAACCTAGAATGCTCCTTGATACGGTACGATCAATAATTGCACAAAACTTATCAATCTCCTATTAAGGAGATCCACTTTTTTTGCAATCTGTGATTTTGACCTTGAACTTGTAAAGTAAGTTGCTGCTACTCCATATGAGTTATGGATTATAGCTCAGTCTGAGAATCTTTGGACCTCAGGGGTATACAACCCATGAACACAACCCCTCCTATGGACATGCCAAAGGGGAAGGAAGAGCGTCTTTATGGGATACTTTAACCTTCAAAGTTTTTTTGACTCATTGCGCTATAAGGCAGTGGGAGTGCAACTTAAACTTAAACAATATATATATCACATTCCAAGGAATGGATTTCCAAAGAAGGGAGAGATAGATCAAGCTCATCTCTATTAGCTCTCTAAACCAAACCAGATCCCTTCATTCGAGTGGGAGGATTTTAATTGATGATAAATAAGTTTATCATCAAGGTCCACTCCATTATCATCAAGAGCGAATGAAAATGATCGTGTTCTTGTTCCAATCGAGAGCAAATTCTATTCTTGTTTCAAGTGGGAGCAAGATAATTGGTCTAGGTTTGAGTGGGAGTAAAATCGATCCCAAAAGGAACGATATGAGATTATATGAATCTCTGCTAAGACATGGTTGTCAGAAAGTATTGTTCCATGACATTTAAGCAATGAGGTATATGAAACTTTCATGACATCCCTACATAATGGAAATGAGCAAAGATGCTCTTTCCGACCCTTCCAAGGACAAATGGACTAAGACAATGTAAATAACACGGAGTAAATAAAGGTGAATAGTTGGTTGGCCTTTTAAGGCACAAAGTTATTTTGAGATTAGAACGGTTCTTAAATATAAGGCTAATGACATAGTTGGCATTAGGCTAAGCTTGTTGCAAAAGGGAATACATAATAGGTTAGGATCAGCTAGAAAGAGTTTTTCCTTCTTATTGTGTGCTTTATCCTAATTTCTCCTTGCTTTGGTTATTATGGCTATTTTGGACCTAAAGTCACATCATATGAGTGTGTAAATACTAATATCAAAAAGATCTAAGTGATGTTCCACTGAAAAGGATCACAAACATTAGGTTTGTGAACATGTGAGGTCAATTGTGACCTTAAAGACTCTTCAACGGATTGATATACTTGTGGTTATCTGTAGTGGCAGCACTGTGATTGACACCAAAAGGGTCCAAAAGCATTTTTAAAGTCAAGTCATTATATGTGGATGACTTACTAATAACTAGAAGTGGTGTAGAGTTACTAAGTAAGGCAAAAAGCCTTGTCATCATCTAACTTTGAGATGATTAATATGGGTAAAGTAGCATATGCTCTTGAAATAAAGTTTTTGAGAGAATATTCAAAGAGGCTATTCTTTTTCCTAAAGGGAATGTCATCAAAAGATCTTTGAATAATCTAATACACACACCTATGACCCCATTGGTACTCACATCAATAAAGGTGAGACCTTACAATAAAATGTGTCATACTCTACTAGAAAAGGGACTAATAAGCATAACTTACTTTGTTAGGTGTGGTTAAAAGTCTAGTGCATGATGTGGTGCGTACTAGACGTGGTATCTTTAAATAGATATCAATAAGACCTGAGAATAGCATAGCGGCAGCCAGTTAAGTCATGAGAAATATGAAAGGAACCTCTGATCATGTGCTTTTGGCACATAGGCAATAGCTTGCATCAAAAGGGTGCAGCGGTCTTGACTGCGGCAGGTTTAGATGAGAAATGAACCTCTACATATGTCTTCTAACTTAGCAATAGTGCTACAAACCAGTCATATGTTTCCTTGTTATAGGAAGAGTTTATGGCTCTATCCTTAAAAGCACAAGATTCTGTTTGGTTGAAGGGGTACTTGGATTATTTGGTTGGTGGACCAAATAGAACTGTCCAGTAATAGTTTACTGGGATAAGTTGTGATCACATGTACCAAGAACCTTAAGTATTATCGTATGACCAAACGGATTGGACACAAGGTTTAATTTTGTAAATGACATGGTGACACATGAAGATAGTGTATGTAAAATATTTTCCTACAAAGGAAATGATTGTAGAGCCATTTGAGCTATCCCTAGCAAGGGGTTGTACCTGTTGAGCATGTAAAGGCTTAACGCTCTTCGTAGATGACAACTATGCATTGGCATGATGATTGTTTTCCCAACATTCACAGGTGATTGTCTAGTATTGTGAATCTAAATAAGTTGTCTTGCATACACTTATTATTAGAATGCTTGAATATGCATTCTTATTCATGGATGCTTGTGTGCGTTCTTGAATGTGAAAAGCATGTCGAGTAGGCATGAGGTTAGCACACGAGTAACCGCTTCCATTGATTTGAGTATCGATGAAGATGAGGCAAGATTTTGAGTAGAATTATCAGAAGGATAATTATGAGAACTTGTCAACTTAAAATCATGAGTGTCGCCTTGATAATTACAAAAGGCCATTATAACATGTGGGTAAAAATGAATTTTACCTAGCCTACCTTAATGAGGCCACATGTGAGTTCATTTGGGAACTCAGTTTGGATAATATGGTGTCCAAATATCATCTGTACAGCATTTTGGTTAAAGAACCAAAAGACATATGCTCCATAGGAAAGGAGAGAATGCTGTAGCACATGTTTCATACCATGTGTGCAAGAGACGACCAATCAGATTAATATAAGTTAGATCTCTTCTTATATTTGTGTGAGACCCCATAAGGCTATGGCCTTATATATTTATACCCTCAGGACTCCTATTAGTGACTTGAGACTCGATTCAATGTTCGTTATCTTAGTATGTTGCCAAAGGATCATGAGTGATTCGATCTGCCGGGACATGTCTAGAAAAACTAGTTGGATTTGGTCGAGAGTCTCATGAGAAGAGGAAGATCGTTCACGAAATCTCGTTAATTTCTATTCACCGGTGCACTAGTTATGACATATGGGTTATAATTGTGAATATAAAATATGATGATTTGATAAGATCAAAAATGAGACATCTTAATGAGATTGAAACGATCTAGGATACTTGCATACTTCTAACTACTCATGTGCAGTTCTCGATGAGAGGCTATATATTCCTACCCGATATATAGTATAGATCTCTCACAAGCATGCTGGTTGCACGGCCTATTTGCCCAGTATGAAGATTGTGCATAAATAAAAGAAACATAAGTTTTTCTTGAGGTGAACATAATGACCCCCTTATGTGTAAGTGGGAGATGTTGGACTTAGGGGTATAATACACCCATAAGGGGTGCAGGCCCAATAAGTCGACGGCTTAAGTCACTTATGAAACCCTAATCCCTAGACTGTTCTACTAATATAAAATAAGAGTCAGTCTATGAGGAATATAATGACAAAAACATCAAGGGTTTCTAAGTGAGTTCTCTGCACAAATCTAGGGCTCTTAGGCTGTGGGATTGGGAAGGTTCTCCATATTGTGAGTTTCTTCCACAACCAGTGATTCAAGCCATGGTTTGATCGTCTTCCGTTGCAGGATTAAGGTAAGTACATTTACGCTTAATTCTTTACGTTAATTTCTTCAATATGTATATATATGTATGTATGTATACACACACACACACACACACACACATATATATAGATATTTATAATATCTATATATGTGTGTGTGTGTGTGTGTGTGTGTGTGTGTGTGCATATATATGTATGTGTGTGTGTGTGTATATATATATATATATATGTGTGTGTGTGTGTGTGTGTGTGTGTATATATAGACATATATATATATATGAATATATACACATACGTGTATATATGTACATATAATTGTAAAATTATATTGGGGCTTACTTTAAAAGTTATCTATATATAAGCTGATTTAAAACTAAACTTCAAAAACAAGGCTTACACATGCCTTAAAACTAGTAAACGTTAAAAATGAGACCAGCGCTACGTGTGGCAAACCAATATTATGCTAAAACCGCTAATTTTTTCTTTTTGACATCGTTAATACTTAAGCGCTTTGCTTTAAAAGGGACAACGAACATCAGCTTGATGCGCCCGCTTTCCGGTTGATGTATAATCACTTTTTCAATGGCCTAATGTGCCGGAAGACCGCTAATTATTTCTTTTTGCCATTCTTTATATAGCTTGGGTGTCTAGTGTCTATTTGATCTTTGTGAACCGGAATTTTAATAAACTCAGGCTGCGTTCAATGATGGTGTTTTGGATAGTATTTAGCATCATGATTAAGTTAATAAATTAATTAGTTAATTTTTAGTGTTCGATAACCTAATATTTTTGGACTAACATTTGAAGTAGTGTTTAACGGTTCAAGCACCGTTTAGCATTTTATTTTTTGGCCAAAAAATATCATTTGGGAATTTTATCTCTAGAAATTATCTGTATTTTTTTATGTCAATTTACATTAATCAGCTAACCTAACAGCTAAATTTACCAAACACATTTGTTTCAACCGCTCATCTAAACAACTTTCTGCTAATAGATAAATTGAAACTGTTATCCGCTACCTAAACAGCTATCTACTACCTAAACCGCTGTCTGTTGTCTAAATAACTAATTTGGCCAAACAAGGCATCAAACTCTTGGCAAAGAATGATGACTCTGCTAAGATGAGATGCCTTCAGCAAAGCTAATGGAAGGTAACGATCAACTGTGATCCAAGTTTTTAGCTTTCCCTAAACCCATAATGTGTTTATTAATATGTTTTGATAAACGACAAAGGAATTGGTCCATTTGTATGTTCATCATGGTATATTTGGATTACCTTAGTAATTTTATTGTTTAAATATGTTTTGATTCTAAGCAAATATTACCATTTTAGTATTGCTTAATTAATTTCATATAAGATGTCATAATATATTTTTGATAGTTAAGTATTCAAATTTGAATGTGTGATCTTTATGATATTATATTTTTGTTATTCAAATTTAATTATGCAAGATTATGAATGATTACAAATTTGCCTATTTATTATGAAAGATATTCTCAAGATATTATTCTCAGTGGATTATTTGATCAACTGCCCATTCGGAATTTAACCATTGTTGTGAATGTTAGCAAAGCTTGAAAAAATAAACTGTTGAATCTCTAAGGGTCTGAAACGTAATTCAAGGCTTGAAAAATCCAGTGAAGATAATATTTCCTTATTTGATGTCAACGACTACATACCTTGAAGGGCTCCAACAACTATATTCTATTGACTATAAATAGTGGAGCATTTGAAGCTTGGAAACACCCAAGAGGAAAAGACAAGCGCTACACTTGTAAATCAAGAGGAGGAAGTTGAGAAGAGTTTGACCTTATATTGCCATATTTATTTTGTTATCTACCAAAGAAGTGTATCTTCTAGTTGTTATCTTTGTACTGAGTTAGCTTGATTAGTCGAATGACCGACTACCCAAGTATGGTTGAGAATCAATGCGTACGTTGGGATACCTAGAGTTGTAAGGTCAGCACACAAGTTGCATGATTTTTTTTTTTTTTTTTTGGTGCAACAAATTGCACGATTAATGAATCGTATGTAATCAACCGACCTAATAAGAGAAAATGATTCAAAATCCCATTGCTAAGGGTGCCCATGGGTAGAAGACTAAGCTTAGCCAAACCACTATAAATAACGTGTTTTATCCACATTTACATTTTCACATTTTTACCTTGGTTATTTTGTGACTTCAATTATCATCCTATTTACTCCATCTAGGGTGATTTGACCCGCTAAACTAGGGCAACACAAACGTTAGAGGAACCCCGCCAAATATGACGGATTATGCAAACCCTCACTCAAGGCCCCGAGTCCCTCATTTTGTCAAGCTTTCAACTCCAAAATTAAACATAGTTACAGCGAAGGAAACCAGCGGACTGACTTCGTGGCAAATGAAGCTAAGAATTATATTGATTTTTTTGGATACATTTATGATAGTACAACCACTCAGACTCCCCTATGCCCTATGGTGCTCAAACTGCGTCAAGTCAGCATTCAAACCCTTTTCAAGGTACAGTATCTAAAAGAATAAGCTACCTCAAGCAACTGCTAGCTCGTACTCTTCAAAATTGTGCCCCTGGATATCAAAAAACATTTGGATATCATCATATCAAATTGAGCCGAAAAGGTAGCAGTACATATACATTTCGGTGGACACTGCAGAATGTAACAAAATGGCCTTGGCTAATTACTCATATTTACCGTAAGATCAAATGCAGCTGTCTGAGACTCTAAGATCAAATGCAGCTGTCTGAGACTCTGACATCTAATATGATACATATACATTTCGGTGGACACTGCAGAATGGTGCTGGAATGAACCGATCCATCAAATTGAGATCTGTCACTGGAAAAGGAAAGAACGCGTCCCTTTCTACTCATCCATATTTTTCATATACTCCTTTGCAAGGTTGCTTTCGTTGATGAGCTGCCGTTCTTTGAGGAGAGAGTTGCCTGATTCCAAAAGAGCCTCAAAGTTTTGCTGTTCAAAACAATTGCACATAGCACGATGTCAAGGCTAAACAGTGTTCTTGGAGAATAAGAACAGAAACATTGCTTCAATGTTGGACATGGAGAAAAACCTCAAAGCTTAATGGGCTAGACTTTTGTGCTCTAGTAATATCAGAACTGAATCCAACAATCGCAATGAAAGTGATTATGAAGGACCACGAAGCGAATTTCTCAAGTTTTGACTGTCGTGTTTGATATTCTGCACAATGAGGTGGTAAATATTTGCATGCACAGCTATACACCACTGCAAGGTGATTTCGCAGACTCAGTGCGGTCTAACCTGTCTTATGGTTCAGGGTATATAATGAACGTACAAGTGATTATGTTGGTATTGGCAGAAAGAGCACAGTGCTTCTATGGCAATTCAACCAGTATTGTAACTCCGAAGTAACTTCTTCAGATCGACTACTACCCTCACGTTGTCTTTAGTGTAATCCAGATGTTTTCTAGCTCTGCTTTGGCATTATGCAAACAGTGTCTTTCCACGGATTATTTAGTCTCTTCTTAGATCTGTAGCATGATGGCACTCTATTGCGTTTAAATTTTAATCACAGATTGCAGGCTCTTCTAAGGCGTATCTCTGATACGTACATATATAAGAAATTCCAATAAAAGAAAATATTTCCTTATGCAATAACAAAATTGTGCCTAAGTAGAGCATTCAGGAGTCAGCACCCCTGCTAAGACTGAGCCTGCTCACTTCAGCTTCATTTATCTAGATTTGATCACTTGATTTATCCAGATTTCATATTTAGGTTTCCTGTTCTAATTCATCCAATCCATAACAGACTATTACATTCAACTAAAATTACATCTTTTATAACCAGCCAAAAAAATTACATCTTTTATATATCAGATTCATGATTTTAGACCTTAGTTCTCTTCCAAATTTAGATTATAGATATCAATTCCCACAAATTCCAAACCAAAACAAAAAGGGGAGATCCCTTAAAATACAGAAATATTGTCCTACTCAGGTTTCAAATGTTAATATCATCTGCACAAAAACAAGATATCTCACAAAATCAATATTAAATGCAAGTACTTTAGTATTTGCACACTAAAAATAGTGTTGTTCGCGAAGATACCTCAGGAGGAACAAAGATCGGAAGTTCGTCTCCTTTTCTTTGACTAAGAAGTTTGTCTCCTAGACTGTCAACACCTCCAATATCATCAACCCACTGAAAGGAAGCAATGGTTAGTTCACTGGCACTCGAAAGAATGCAATAGGATATGCTGCTGAAATTAGAAAGAATCTCTTGTCCATACACTACATTTGGAAATGAGCTCACTACATAAATCCATTAAGCACTTCTGAGTCCAGATTTTGGACACCAAAGCGTCACGATTTCAGATTGGAGAAAAGCTTTATGTACTAAAAACTTTACTTTGGTTCCAAACCCATTAATACGTTTTCATAATTTTCTAGAGCTAACCTAACTGTAATTAGTTTTCCTCCCCTCTATCACCTTTGTGGCAGACTAAACAGGGGTCCAGTATTTCCCAGCATGTTGATCATAAGTATCACAAGATTAGGGACAGGAACAGCATATCTTGGCAAGTTTATCTTCCTAAAAATCTCCTAGGGATCAACTGTGAGGTTAGATCAACAGATTCTTTCCCTCAAATATACTGAATTTCAATAAGTATCACCGAAAAAACAAAAAAAGGGCAGCCCGGTGCACAAGCATCCCGCGTTCACGCAGGGTGCGGGGAAGGGCCTCACCCCAAGGGGTGAATTGTAGGCAGCCTAACCTGACTTCGTCAGTGGCTGATTCCAAGGCTCGAAATTGTTCAATAAGTATCACCGAAAATGCACATTAAAATTGTCAAATATAAATGTATATTTGAAATTGAAGTATATTGGAATTGGAAAAGAACTGAAGTTGCTTCTTGAGAATGACAAAAGGCCCATGAGGAGAACCATAGCAGGACTGAGTCTGTAGCCTGTGTAAAGAAAACTACGTACTTACACGCATGCACATTCAACCAAAGAGGTGCATACCTTAAGAATAGACCGGTCATATGTACGAGATCTCATAGCCCCATAGAAATCTAAAGCTGCACATTTTAAAACAGAAGAAAGCATAACGATCATAAATTGTCCAACCAGAAACAGAAGCGAAGGTAAATGAAATAGAGTATGATGGCAAAGAAAAGAGAAAAGATAAATAAGGGGAAAAAAGGATCCACTTTAGAAACTGTTAATTAATTTTGGGGGGAGTGGTCAGACATAAGTCATGATAATGTTGGTCAAACAAAGAACATTGATGATGAACAACAGAGCAACGGAGACAGTTTATCGAACTATTTTAAAACACGCTCTGGAGTCCCACCTAAGATGGGGTCGGAGGGAGGCAGCAGAGCTGATAAATGCAACATTAGCTAATCAATCAAACCATAGACAGGTAGTTTCCATTATATCCTAGATTCCATGAAGTTAGGTTTATCTCCCTTTTCCCACCTTTTCTAAAAGCTCAAAGAAAGAGAGAATCTATAAGAAGCTTGGGATCATCTGCAGTCTCTCTGCAGAAGGTGAATACAGGATAGATGGATGGCTCAACAATTTATAGTGCAAAACTATATGCAGTTCAGTCAATAAGATGCTATTATTAAAGCAGGCACTAAGTCAATGGTTCCAGACATCAGTTTCAATGGCACATAGTCTGTCCTATTTGGCCATGTAAGTCAAGGGTATAAATTGCATAATACATCGGTTTAGCTCTCATTTATGACATTTTATGCCTTGGTACACAAAATGATAAATTGATAAATAGGAAAAAAAAATTCAAAGACAGTGAATCAAGACACCAACGATAACAAATCTCCCACCTAAAATACGGAAACGAAACAAAAGCATAAATAAAAAAGATATCCCAAATTTGAGTATTCTGTAAGCTCTCAAGTTTGTGATGTTGGTCATGCACTAAATGGTGAACAAGATACATAGCCAGTTTTTCTCTATATTTTCTTCTCAGAGATAACTAGCTCGTCTTGAATAAAAGAAAAGGACAGCTAATGAGAGATAGCAGACACTAAGCCGATTACGAGAAAAGAGCTCCTATAACTCTGTTCAATTGCGCAGAGCTATTCCCCCCTCCTCCCCAAAAAAAAAAAAAATTGAACATAGTTACTGAAGTTTGAGACACTTATTTCCCATCTTCAGAAAACAACAGGTGCCTGTTACCTTGATTAGGAAATGTGTCAACAATTCTGACAACTTCATCCCTGGATATTCCATCTTTCTCATACATACGATGAACAATGTTGACAATATCCTCGCGGTTGGGCTGCCTGGTTTAAAAAAATTAGAGAGTTACACCGTGAAGCAATACAGCTACATCTCATGGAATATGTGGCAGAAATATAGAAGGCCAAGGCCAGGAATAGAAGATGGCAAAGAAGGACGACAAAACAGAGAAAGACCATGGACAGGGCAAAGAGAGAAGGCTAGCAGGAGCAAGCATTGCAGTCCATACTCATTACTTCCAGAATGGTTGATTAATGCTCAGTAATAACCTCAGACCAAAGTCTATGTATAGCACTTCAAGAGTAGCTTTAGCCCTCTATAATTGAGAACTGCAGAAATTTCCCAGTAGTGAGTTCTATAACTGTCTGGAAAGTGGACAGAAATCAAATCTAAACATGATGGGAAACTAAATATTGACAAAGTAGTTGTAAATACTCTTATGACTCATCCAAAATGCCATGATATGTATGTGTACAAAATAGATTAAAGAGGTCATAAAATACAACAGTTTCAAAACACACAACATTATTCTGCAGATTCCTTAACTCAAACATCCTTCATTTTCATCTCCATTGAATGGCCCGTGCCATATTTCCATGTCAACTATTCTGTATTTTAATTAGAGAGATTAGAAGAGACAAGAAAAATACCAGTAGAACTTTTCCATCCTGCCATCACGTATTAGAGGAGCATATATTGTTGAAAAGTCATTTCCTGTGACAATAACAGGAATTCTGTGTGTGGTATCTGATTCACGCCAGTTCTGTCCAACGCTAACTCTAGTTGGGTTGTCAGCTAAGTTCATTAGAGTTCCAACTACAATTTGATTATTAACGGTCACTTGAGTATTTCCTACAAGGGCAGACATGAGCAAATCAGGGACCATAACTAAAGAAAATATTTGTTTTGTTCTTTTAAGTTTCAGAATCTAGTTAGGTGCTCACCAAATCTACCAATGCCAGCATCAAGATCATTGATCATCAAACAGCTCAATTTCCCCTGTATGGAGCAAGGATAAACAAGGCTGACGTCAATGACTGCAAAGGGGCATATGCGTCAAGCAGAAGCTAAGAGGCTACTCCGTCAGATCTGGTAAATTGCATTGAATAACTTATGACTCAAAAAACAAAGTTGGATGTTAACAACACACACTACCCAAAATAGAAAAAATTTAGGGACACCCAAATTACACAATGAAGAATAGTTTGTTGGTTCTTGGTTCTTAAAGAAAAGTTGCTGAAACGTTAAATTATTCATGTAAACATAGATACATCCTAGAGTAGATTGGCCACCTATATGACATGCTATGTTTTACTTGGGCTGTCCAGTTCAGCTCACATGGGCATACCAGACAACTGACTGGCCACATAAAATTCCAAGAGGCAAGCTGGTTAGCTAACGGGCCTATCATAAAGGGCGGTTAATTCTTGGTGAATTCTTTGAGTATGATTTTTGCCTTTCTAGTACAACTGGCCTATCATTAAGATGGACTAATATTGAGTGCAGTAATTTTCTTTTCATATATTGTTCTGTAGGTAATGAACACCAATTTTATCAGTCTTACTCTTGAGATTTATCTTCTGCAGCACACCATGCCCAAACTACAGCATCAACATTTATTGTTTGTCAGTTCAGTCCGATGTGGAAAGGGCAATGGCAAGTTAGTTACTTTGTCCAAAGGCTAGATGCAAGGGGCAATGTACAGTCCTGATTCCAAGATCACTGCCCTACCACATGGACCAGCAGAAGCAAAAGATTAGTGATGTCGTATCTCCTAAGGAATTCTATGGCAATGTGTCTTCTAGGAAGAATAGGAGATTTCGTAATCTAGGAATCCTCTTTTAGGATAAAATCTTTTATTTTTCTAGATTATTCTTAGTTATCAAATCTTATCGTAATCTTTAGATTTATTTTATATTCTTTTTCAGCTGTATTGATTCCTATATAAACCCCCCTCATACTTTGGGGAAAGACACACTTGAATGAATTGAATTATTAAGTTCTCAGAAATTCTTGTGTTATTTTCTAGGTGTGGGAATTGCTCTTAGAGCGTCCTACAACAAATTGGTATCAGAGCTTTTGATCCTAGTCGCTGCGAAACCATTTCACTCAAGATTTTGTGTTTTGGCTTCCCTTTGATTTCCCTTTTCCTTTTTCCCTTACGTTTTTTAAAAAAAAAAAAAAAAAAACCAGAAAACCCTAAACCTTCGCTGCCAACCTTCCGGCCGGCCACCACCACACCCAGGTCGCCACCCCAGGTCGACCACCACCGAACCTCCATCACCGCCAGCAACCCAAATCTCGAACCCTAAGTTTGCGAATTGTTTAATTTTTTCGAACCCTAGCCCTCGATTCTCCCTCAATCCATCCACGATTTACAAAATTGACTCAATCCCCTCCATCTCCTTCTCAATTCGTCCCAAACCCCTCGACAATTGGGTTGCTGTGCATCCGAATTCGTCGACTGTCCACCCATCGCGAAATCCTAAAATCGCGAATTGGTCTGCTGGCTAATTGAAGCATTCGCTGCCTTCGACCAGTGACAGAGAGGACCGACAGCCTCTTGGCCGCGCCGTCCTGCCACCGCCAACTCCTCCTTTCGTCGGGAAACACCTGCGCACGCCCGCCTGCTACTGTTCCTGTTCGACACTCAGCGTGCGTTTGCTGCTACAGTCGCCCTTCGCCCCGGCAACTTGTGCTCAAATTGGTTCCACTTCTTGCTGCGCCACTGTCACGTGCTGCCCAGAGTGGTCGCCATTACCTCATCCGAATCTGACTTCAGTTGGTCGCTGTTGTGGTAAAGGCGATTCTTGGACCAGTACTTAAGTACACTAAAAGGTACGGGGAACTCAATTTACTTTGATTAGAGTTTTGATTCTCGATATGCGAAATTAGCCTAATTCCTGATTGTTTGGGTTTTTGAGTGTTGCTTGGATCCTGATCTTTCCCTTGCTACTTCTTCCCTGCTTGGTTTGAGTCGTCTCAATAATCCATATCAAACTTTGTGATTTGTGGTGTGTGTAGTGGTTGTTTCTCGCTGTCGTTACTATTGCAACTTGGTTTAATCTCAAGCACTTACATCTTGCATTCATAGTTGCATACACCATGTCATCCTCATCCAAACAGCCTTACCAATCTCAGATTAACACCCTATCTGAAAGGCTTGACCGTCAAGATGCTAGGTTTAACCAACTCGAGGCCAAAATTGACAAACTTTCTCGAGCATTCAAGAAGTTACCCATGCTTGACCAACCTCAGACCCCACCCCAATTTTCCCCTGAACTACTTGTGGGGGGGAATGATCGTCGTCAGTGGGTCGTTTACAAGTCAAGTCAGGCTAATAAGCTTGAGGAGAAGGAACCGGAACCAGAACCATTGACCCCATCTCACCCTCGAATGCAAGGGGAGAGGAGTAACTTAAGGCATGACCAAAGGGACCATAGGAACCGTCGGTTTGACACCCCTAGAGATGACAGGCAGACGGGTAACCCTAGGGAGCCTAGGCATGCAGACCTTAAAACTGATCGTAGGAGTATTCACGAGGGCCACTCCGATATTACTAGAAAAGTGAAAGTTGATGTGCCTTCTTTTGATGGGAAGATAGATGCTACTACTTTTTCTGACTGGATAGTTGCTATGGAGGACTATTTTGACTGGTATGAGATGTCTGATATTGAGCGGGTTCGATTTGCCAAGATGAAACTTATAGGACCTGCTAGGAAGTTTTGGCAAACTGTCACGAGTTACCTTGAGCGAATGCGTCAACCTCCTATCATTCAATGGGAAGTTAGGAAGGACAGGTTGAAAGAAAAGTACCTCCCTTCTTTCCATAAGGCACACCTTGTCGACCAAATGCCAGACCTTAGACAGTCCACCTCTAGTATGTCTGATTACATCAATAGTTTTGAAGAATTGACTCAACGTTGTGACCTTCTAGAGGATCCTTCCATTACCATAGCCCACTTCATTCGGGGCTTACGGACTGACCTTAAGAGGGAAATAACCTTATCTGCGCCTTATACTCTCGATGAAGCTTACCACAAAACTTTAGAAGTTGAAAAACTTGATAAGCTTTACCCTGTGCGACGTGCTGCTCCTTCCTCTAGGGCCCCTGCCCATTATGTTCCTAAGATGACTGAGTTTTCTATGAGTGCTTCAACTTCTAAGGGTCATAACCCCCATAACCCACCTAGAGTAGCCCCGCAGGGAGCTTCCTCTGGTACATCTCGTAACCCAATCCAATGTTTTAGCTGTCGTGAGAGAGGTCACTATGCTTCTGAGTGCCCTCACCGTACCCTGGCCCTAGAGCATGAGTCCTTTGAGCCACCCGAACTTGAGGAAGAGGGCGTTAACCACGAGGGAGATTTTGAAGATCTTGTTGATGTTGAGAATAGCCTTCTTCATGATGCACATCTTGGAGTTGTGAGATGCCTCTTAGCCAACGCAGTCATGAACAATGAGTGGAAACGTACCACCATCTTCTATACTCTTGTGAGGTGTGGGGAAACTCTTTTGAAAATGGTTATAGATGGTGGCAGTACCATGAATGTTGTTGCTGAGGCCGCTATAAGGCGTTGTCATCTTAAAACAGAACCTCACCCCCACCCTTTCAAAGTAGTCTGGGTCAACAAGACCCACCTCACAGTTACCCATAGATGTAAGATTCCAATCCAAATTGGTGGTTACAAGGACGAGGTTTTGTGTGACGTCCTCCCAATGGATGTCGCTCACATTCTCCTAGGTCGTCCTTGGCTTTATGATCGGAATGTCTTACATAATGGGAAAGAGAACACTTATACCTTTAGGTACATGAATAAGAACATCACTCTCAACCCATGTCGACCTAGAGAGTTGCTGTCTTCCCCAGGGCCCAAACCTTCCCCAACCTTGTCCTCTCCCCACAGTGTGTCTACTCCTCCTAAGGGAACTATTTCCCTCCTTCACCACAGACCTTTTGAAAGACTGGGAAACTCTAACAAGTTCTTCCTAACAATCTTAACTAGGGAGCTAGCTTCAGACTTCGTTACCTTCCCTAACACCCCTTCTGATGACTTCTCCCTTCAGGACCTCCCAGTTGAGATTGATGACCTGCTTAAAGAATTTGTCGATGTTGTCCCCGAGGAACTTCCTAGTGAGCTCCCGCCCCTCCGTGACATACAACATGCTATTGACTTGGTCCCTGGTTCCCAACTCCCTAACCTTCCTCGCTATAGGTTGAATCCAACTGAGCGAGAAGAATTGAATAGGCAGGTTCAAGAACTATTGTCCAAGGGCTTTGTTCGTCACAACATGAGTCCCTGTGCGGTCCCTGCCCTCCTTACCCCTAAGAAGGATGGATCGTGGAGGATGTGTGTCGATAGTAGAGCCATCAATAAGATTACAGTCAAGTACAGGTTTCCCATTCCGAGGTTAGAGGACATGCTTGATTGTCTTGTTGGGGCTAGCTGGTTCTCTAAGATAGACTTGCGTACGCATTAGACCAGGAGACAAATGAAAAACTGCCTTTAAGACCCAAGATGGCTTATTTGAGTGGATGGTTATGCCTTTTGGGCTATCCAATGCTCCCAGTACCTTTATGAGACTCATGACTCACGTTCTTCAGCCATTTATGGGAAAATTTCTGGTCGTCTATTTTGATGACATTTTGGTATATAGCAAGTCTAGGACTGACCATGTTGACCATCTCAAGCAACTCCTGTGCGCACTTAGAGAGGCCAAGCTCTTTGCTAATCTGAAAAAGTGCAACTTCCTTCAAACCCAAGTCCTCTTTTTAGGATTCATTGTGTCCGCTCAAGGTATCTCCGCTGACCCCGACAAAGTTAGAGCCATTAGGGATTGGCCTGAACCTAAGACCCTTACTGAGGCTAGGAGTTTCCATGGTCTAGCCTCCTTCTACAGGCGGTTTATCAGACACTTCAGTTCTATTATGTCACCTATTACAGACTGCTTAAAGAAAGGCCCATTTCAGTGGACTCCTAAAGCGGCATCTGCCTTTAAGGAGATTAAAGACATGATGTCATCTACTCCAATCCTTAGGCATCCTGACTTTAGTAAGGTTTTTGAGGTTGCTTGCGATGCCTCTGGATATGGCATTGGTGGAGTGTTAAGCCAGGAGGGACACCCCATAGCTTTCTTTAGCGAAAAGCTTAGTGAATCTAGGCGGATTAAGTATACCACCTATGAGAAGGAGTTGTATGCCCTGCTTCAGTCCCTTCGTCATTGGCGTTATTACCTTCTCCCACATGAATTTGTTGTATATTCGGATTATGAGGCCCTTAAGCATTGGAATTCTCAGTCTAATATGAACTCTAAGCATGCCAGGTGGATTGAGTATATTAGTGAGTACTCTTTTGTCCTTAAGCACAAATCTGGTGTTGAGAACAAGGTAGCTGATGCCCTCAGCCGCATTGGTTGCATCTTACAGACAATGCGGGTTGAGGTTCTCGGTTTCGACAAGCTCAAAGGCACTTACACCTCTTGTCCTGACTTTTCACTCATTTACTTGGACCTTTCGGCTGGAAATCGCAACCATCACGTTGACTTTGTCATTCATGACGGTTTCCTGTTTCGGGGGTCCAAGTTATGCATTCCTAAGACCTCGTTCCGGGACTTCTTAGTTTGGGAGATGCATGCTGGGGGATTAGCTGGCCACCTGGGTAAAGATAGGACCATTGCTTTGGTTGTAGATCGCTTCTATTGGCCCTCTCTCAAAAGAGATATACTTCGCATTGTGTCTCAGTGCCGCACCTGTCAGTTAGCTAAGACTAAGAAGCATAATACAGGACTTTACACTCCTCTTCCTATCCCGCATGCTCCGTGAAAGGACATTAGCATGGACTTTGTACTAGGTCTTCCTCGAACATCTCATGGTCTTGATTCAGTCTTAGTTGTGGTTGACAGATTTTCTAAGATGGGCCACTTTATTGCCTGTAGCAAGACAGCTGACGCTTCACATGTTGCTAAGTTAGTCTTTCGAGAGATTGTTAGGTTGCATGGTCTTCCCACTTCCATAGTGTCTGATAGGGATGTCAAATTCATGAGCTATTTCTGAAAGACCTTATGGAAAATGTGCGGTACTACTTGGAAATTTTCCGCGGCCTTTCACCCTCAAACGGATGCGCAAACTGAGGTTGTTAATCGCAGTCTGGGGGAGTTACTTCGCTGCGTTGTGGGCGAGAAGCAAGGCACTTGGGATTTGACTTTACCCCTTGTTGAGTTTGCATATAACAATGCAGTCAATAGAACCACGGGTAAGAGTCCCTTTGAGATTGTCCACGGTTACTCTCCTCGTACCCCTGCTGATCTCATTCCCCTCCCACCTGATGCCCACGTGTCACATCCTGCATCCACATTTGCACAGCATATTCATGACTTGCATACTGAGATTCGACGCAAGATTGCTTTAAGCAACGACAGTTATAAGCATTCCACTGACATACATCGCAGAGTTGCGAATTTTGATGTGGGTGATTTTGTTATGGCTCGGATTCGACCTGAACGATTACCCAAAAACTCCCTAAAAAAGCTTCACGCTCGTGCCATGGGACCTTACCAAATCCTTCAAAAGTTGGGATCTAATGCCTATGTACTTGATCTCCCTGACAGTTTAGGTATTAGTCCTATTTTTAATGTGGAGGATCTCACTCTTCATCGAGGTACTTTCGAGCCTCCTTGTCTTTCTTTTGGGGTTTCTGCAGGTACTCAGGTCCCTAGACTTCCACCTTTACCACAGTCGCAGACTGACATCGAGGCGGTGTTAGATGATGAGTTTGTGTCCTCTTCTCGTGATGGGTTCCGACGCTTCTTGGTGCAATGGTCAGGACGACCCCAGTCAGATGCTACTTGGATTACTGAAGATGAATTTCGTGATATGAATCCGACTCTTTTAGAGTGGTACCTCCAAGACAACTCGTCGGCGTCGAGTTCTTTTCCGGTGGGGGAGAATGATGCCGTATCTCCTAAGGAATTTTATGGCAATGTGTATTCTAGGAAGAATAGGAGATTTCGTAATCTAGGAATCCTCTTTTAGGATAAAATCTTTTATTTTTCTAGATTATTCTTAGTTATCAAATCTTATCGTAATCTTTAGATTTATTTTATATTCTTTTTCAGCTGTATTGATTCCTATATAAACCCCCCTCATGCTTTGGGGAAAGACACACTTGAATGAATTGAATTATTAAGTTCTCAGAAATTCTTGTGTTATTTTCTAGGTGTGGGAATTGCTCTTAGAGCGTCTTACATCAAATAGTCATATTCCTACTGAAGCATATGCCCCTTTCCTTTCTCTGTCATTCTCATTCGTACTCTACAAAGAACAAGAAATTTGTGCATGTTCTCTAAAAGCTCCCTTAAACTTTTGTCTCCTTGGTGCTTTTAGCCATCAGGGCAAAAAGTAGCAGCACATGAAACTTATGTGATACAGTTTGAACTAATGCCATAGTGCTTTATCAAAATTTTTATTGTTTATGAAACAGGCTATAAGACATCACCCACCATTTCCTGCCAAACCACAAATGCAAACTGAAATTATTTCAGCTAGCTTATCAACTTAAACTCACAAAGGTATATGCTGTTAAGAAAAAGCATGCCTTCTAGTTCTAACATTACTTGAGAAAACCCCCAGTTATGTTTAAGCAAAAAAATTGAGCCACAAAAACCCAGACATACATATATCAATATTGAAAGAGAAAAAGCTTCTGACATGGTTCTGCACCACTTGCGAAGCTGCCCTGTATCGTTCTCGTATAAGTTTGCCTGGTTCCCCTGTCAATGGAAAACAGACAGTGAGCCAGATGCCCTGGTTATCTCCATGAGATACACATCATTATCACACTCCATTTTCTGACAAGCAACATTATGAACTAGAAAAAGAAGCTTTTTTGGGCAGGGGGTTTGAGCTGCCTAAAAAAGTTGAAATAGAATTGAAACCTCAATATGGACATCCAACCCAAGAATCCCAATATGTGCAGAATGTAAGTCAATCCTTGCACAAAATTCTAATGGTGTGTTTGAAGAAATTAAGGAATTCAAACTTGCTATGCTTGGCTTCGGGTTTCTGTGAGAACACACACACCGCATGTCCCTCCACCCCCCTCCCCCGCGCGCGCAGGAAGGGGAACCGCTCGGGGAGGGGAACCAAAGAAAGAAAGGAAAGAAAGAGAACCTGGACAATATAGTACCTTCTCATAAGCAGTGGATAACAAGACAATATCGACATCCTATTTTTTGTCCAGCACTCAGTTGATGGCATACAACATAGCATGACCAGTAAATGGCAAAATAATATATCAATAGAACAATTGAACTGATTAAAAAAAACCCAAATCGTCGACATTGTCTCCCACAAGGTGAGAATCCAAGACAAGGTGAAATAGGCCAAAAGGTTTGGGAAGGGGGGGGGGGGAATGTAGCGGGGGTCAGTGGGTTTTAAATCCTCATTAAGTAGGGCAATTCCTTTAAAGAGCCTTAACAAAAAACACAGGCCTGTATGGTAATCTATTGGAAATACAAATGACAATGGAACGTGATCCACTAAAAAATAATGTCCTAGACACAGATCTGAAAATAATGCCAACTAAAAATAATAGCATAAATAGCATCAAATGAATTTAGAAAATGGAGAAGATAAAAATGATGAGGAAAAATTAATACCCAGTAAAGAAGCATACTATAAATCATTTACTGGAATAGGAAAGAAAAGCTAAATTTCATACCAGCCCTCTCAGATTCTAGTTCTCCAGCAGACATGATAACTGGCTCAACTCCCATAGCTCGGAAAATAAGCTCAGCTTGGAAGGTCTTTCCTTGACCTTTTCCTCCCCAAATACCTGGAAAAGAAACTATATGAGTTTCTTAGAAGAGAAAAGACTGAAGCATGCAAATTCTGGGCATTAAGATGTAAGAATGCATACTCCCAACATGTGGTGCATAAGAAAGAAAAGGTCCATTAAAGCAAAGATGCAAGAATGAGTGATACCAATAGCTATGTGCTACAGGATTTGCTTTTCAACACATGACATGAATGAGAAATATGTTGCACACGTGGAGTATAAACTCGACAGTAAAGGGAACATATCAACGTATGCTCTCCTGACTCTCACAGGAAGAATGACCCACAAAGTGCAATCAGATTTAGAGCAGAAGGAGGATAAGAAAGGGAGAACAATCAGGGAAAGAAGGAACTAAAAGCACAACAAAAGAGAAATCATACATTGTAATATTGTCATGGTCAATGTTCTGTTACTCAACTTGAGATAATATCTAATTAAAATCTACTATCATATAGATTGAAATCGACCATCATCAGGCCATAGAGTCATAATCTTAACAGCATTATTTGACGATCACAAGGGGAAGAACAGTGGAAAACCCAAGAAAACTTTTACCTCCAATCTTCATGATCATTATCCTTGCCTTAAATTTAGGACTGATTATTGTTCGACTTGATAATAATGAAATCTTCTTTTGTGAAATAACCTGTCAGAAGCTATTTGACTTCCAGTTGTTGTGATCATGGATAACAGATGGCCACATCTAATTTGTTACCTGCTTGGGTTTGGGTTGCTGTATGCCAGATAACGACTAATGTGAACTCTTTGCCTATTATATACAAATATTTATGAGCATTTAAGACAAACAGGAAACAAAATTCCTAAAGACATACTCCAAATGCAAACAGGACACTGACACCAAAATCAAATACTAAATTAGATTGAAAAGGAACAGCAAATAAACCTGTAATGAAACTATTCCCATACTACTTCCCATTGTGAGTTCTCTAATTTTATCAACTTCCCTCCTTTGGCCTGAAATTACCTAGGCAAATTTATATTAAGAAAAAAAAATCAACAGATTCTTGTCACTAATTTTTTTCTTGGGGCAGGATTAGTCAGACAATTTTATCTTTATTCACAGCCACCTCCACAACACTACCCCCTCAATGTCATTCCTGCTGGAGCATATCCTGAGGGTATCCCGATGCAACAGATCTAGGCTTTATCTGAGACTCCCATCGAGAAGAAAAAAGAAGGGGGAGGATGCATTTTGTACAAAAAGCAGAAAAAAGCAAGGCGTTAGAAGTATGAAGTGAAGAAGATACATTTAAAACAATTTTATCTTTTTTTTGGGGGGGGGGGGCGATGTATAACTTTGTTGTTTACCGAAGACCATGTGCAAAGGATAATTCTTGATTTGTTTGGAGAAGATACTGCTAAACACAAAATGTGTATTACTCAAGTCCGAGCTATAATGAGTAGGACAAGTATACAAAAACATCCTTCATGTCTCAGATCTGGCATTATACAAAGACAAGTTAGCAGCATTTTCCACATTTTATTAACATGACAGAACAAAAGAAAAAGAATAAGTAGCAGCTATAATTTCCATGAAATTAAATAGGTACTTTTTAACCATGATACCCTGCACATCAAGCCCATTTCCAAGACTTTCCTTGTCTATATCTTTTCTCTAAATGATCTGCAGGTGTATATTACTATCTGTTTCATCACCATATTATTACATTATTTTAGCATTCTTCTTCTCTAGTCATCATCATATAGGAAAATTGATAAGGTAGGTCTTAACGTCAAGAGCAAGACAGGCGTTTTAGACGTGTGATAGTCACATGGATAACGGATGATTAAAGAAAAGATTTTAAGCAGTTTCTTGGGGGGAAAAAAATTACGTTTCAAGTTGGTTTCAGATAAAAGACCCAAAGGATGATTAAGGCTTCCACCGCCAGCCACACAAGAGGCCATATCATGTAATGTAGTTAACATTGATGGATTGAAAAAGAGGCCATCCCCCAGCAAACTGGCCACATCCGAAAGAGAAAGGATTTGAAATTAAGCAAACTGTGTTTTCACTCCAGAACAACCACGATATACTATGCAATGGCCACATTAGAGCCATTCCACCAATACCACACCTGTTTGCCCAATTGCTACCAAAACCACCTTTTTAATCCTTGTCATGACGTTCAAGGCAGGCAGAACTCATCATGTTGGAAAAAGATAGAACGGCTAAGTAGGATACTATATAAGTTAGATTGACCTCGTGAGATAACCACATAACATTGGTTTTTGCAACGTAATAAGATGGATTGATTTAATGAAACATTAACTCAATTTGAAGATTTACCATCTAAAACCCAACTAAATGACCCAAAAAAATTCTAAAAAAACGTGCATAATAAATTGGGGAAGAATTAACTCTTAGAGAAAATTGATTAGCTTTGGCAAATGAATTACTTTTCACATACAAAGAAAAATTAATCGAAAGTGATTAAATGCAAAGAATAAAAGATACATTCTTAGATATGATTTTAAAAGAAAGAATATACTCATTTTGTCATCTAAAGAAAAAGTGATCTGTTTTCAATAATCACTATTCAAAAAATAATAATATTTTCTTATTACTTAATATTAACCCAAAAAGTAGGAAGCAAACTAATCAAATTCCATATGGCACAAGGACTGTAACCGTACATCTACAAATGATTCCTATATTTTCTTTTCGTGGGCAACTGCAAAAACAAGACAGCAGGGATCATATTTACCTAGGATAAGTGGAACTTTAGCATCAAGAAGATGAGCCATGTAATTCTTTACAATGTGGCACACTGCACAAAGAGAACAAAGAGTAAAACAACATCAATAAAGCCCAATAATAAGGTTACATATGACAACAAAGTCTGAAAGTCTGGCTTACAAGAGATCATGGATTCAATAAAATGTGAACATTTCTTAACAACCATGGAAATACAATAGATGCAGAAATGCCTCCTAAAGAATGAAGTCATCATCATCGTGAATTGTAACTAATAGCAATTGCAAAAGGTAGCTCCTAAGCTCAAGAAGGAGGTTTCGTTTTTTCCATGTTACTATTGAAGAGATGGCTATACAATTTACTTGGTCATAAAATTTGCAGCCATACTGTACATGGCTCTGGGTCCAGCTATGATTTATCTGGCAGCCACTTATCAATAATCTGTTTCTTGAATCAAGAACAATAGATTTTTTTTTTTCCCCTTTTTTTGGGTTGAGGGGGGGTGTATTTATCCCTTCCAGACCTGCATAACCCAGCCTCTCCAGAGAATACGATATCTATCCAAGAAGCAAATGGCCTTTGGAAGAACACTGAAAGTCTAGAATTTCCAAAAGAGTGGGCCATAGCTCTGTTCTGGATGTTGGCCTACATAAAATTGATGCCAAAAATCAGCATTTATCTGAAATAAGTTTAAGGGGCTTCAGTTCGATCAAAATATTAGGAGCTGAAAAGTCTTTCTTAAACCAATTCTCAAAATGTTTAAAATCATGAGTTAATAATAGAAGACATTATATCATCATCAGGTTTCTAATGGAATCAGATAGCCTAGACCTCTAAGGGAACAATTCTGTTCAGACGTTATTGCTGCCTCTGTACGATGCACAGTAAGGGATAGCGATGTAAACATTAGCTTGAATTGGATGGCTACACTTTTGGATATTTTACATGGCATGATGGAGGAAGAAAGAGAAAAGAAAATGCCAACATCTATCACCACCATCACTAAGTTCAGGGAAGCAAAGAGTGAAAGTCATACAGATGACCTACGCTAAAATCTAGAGAACTACATCTACGTAACATGACAAATTCATCCAAAATGTTTGAATAGTAAAAGCTAACTAATTTCAAATATAATATAGTCTTTCCTCAATGTGAATAGTAAACCATTAATCTATGTCTAGACTTGTCAGTGTAAAACAAATTCATTATGCCACAATCGTCCTTCAAGAGGCCACGAGGAGGAACATATGTATAACATGGTGTTTTTTGAAATATGAATAAGTTATGCATAAAATGATGTTTTCAGAAATATGAATACATCAGGAAATTAAAAAAATACATGAATGGTCTTTACAAAAGTACAAAACTCAAATAGTTTTTGGAGGCATAGTAGCTTGAAAGAACATTCACATCCATATAGATCAGATCCATAACCTAAGCAGGGTTTAGGCAGTCTAATGTGCCAGCCTCACTCTTGAATTCTACAAAAATCTGGTTTTATTGGACCAATTGGTTGTCTACTACCCCATAAAGATGAAGGAAAAGGATCAAAGTCAAATACAGTTATGCATTGATCTTACTTCTCAATAGCTTCTTTGAGATGCAAATCCAAAATTCCCACATCAAGAATAGCTTTCTTCGATTCTGCTCACTAAAAATAACAAAATAATATCTTCTTCTACTTCTTCTTTTTCCCCCCCTCCACCCAGTTTCTCTGACTCATTTTTATTTTCCCTGCATTTTAGTACATCCCATTTAGCTGTAAAGCAAAGTTGCCTTCTTTGAAGACAAGATTTTGATATTTATTTATTTAGCTGAAAGATGTACATATAAAAGAATGATGAGTAACAGAAGACCAAATCATGACGGCATGTCGTACCAATAAGCGAGTACTCAACCATGTTAATCAAAATGCTAATACAGATTAGCAACTTGCATGAATTAATTTTCTTACCATACTGGATGCTCTAAACAGGATAGGGTAATCCAAAATATAGACACAACCAAGAAGACCACAGAGTGAAAACTAAGGTACAGTTACTTGTGATGCAGATAATCCAGCCACCAACATGACTGAATGAACAGTATTTGCCTTCAGAGAATTTCTTGCAACTTACCAACTTTATCCTGTCACATAGAGGGGAGAAAAGGAGTAAAGCAGTGCACATTGAATTGGATAAAATCAAGAAAATGAAAGTTGAGAGAGAACTGAGAGATAAAGAGTGCAGTAACAATCATGGATTCAAAATGTGGCCGAACCGCGACGAAACGGTCGCGTTGGAAAGGTTTTGGAGTTGGGCGATCCACGTTTTCATGCCGCGATAGCCGCGATATGGAACGCGATTTCCGTATTAGATCGATTTTGCCGTACCGCAACCGAAACCGAAATCGCGACCGAAACCGCATTTTGAATCCTTGGACTAACAATATTTGTGTCAAAAAGGAAATATCACAGAATAAGCATATGAATATCATATGCAGACAGAGCAGAAAAAATATTAGCAAAGTTCTCAAATGTGCATAAACATAATGTGAAGGTCTCAGCAGCATTCAAACAGCCAAGCGACATCTTATAACTAGAACACCTTGTTGAATGCTGGTATTTCTAACGAGTTCAACTGAGCATTCAGAAATTATTGTATGAATTCCACATTGAACTCTTTTGCAACATGAGCCGCAAGGAAACAAGAACTAGGCTAAACCACAAGTTTATGATTTTATTTCCTACATCCAAGTGGGCTGCCCCAAACCATCAATAATAATAATAATAATTATTATTATTATTATTATTATCACTACTACTGCTACTACTACTTTTATCACTACTACTACTACTACTACTACTACTATTATTATTATTATTTTTTTTAATGATGATGATGCTGCTGATGATGATAATGATGATGATGAACAACACCACCACCACCACCACCAACAATAACACCACCACCGCCACCGCTACCAACACCAAGACCACCACCGCCACCACCACCACCACCACCACAACGCCAACACTGACACCGCCACCGACACCGACACCGACACCGCCGCCGCCGCCACCACAAACAACAACAACAACAACAACAACAATAATAATAATAATAATAATAATCATCCAACAAGAAAAGGGGAACATCCTAGGCTTGAAGGCCCATTTGTCGTGGAAGATTAAGAGATCCGCTAAAGGGAAGGGATGCTTACAAACTCCATAATTTTCTCCAAAAAGGACGTTATACATCCATTGCCATGATACATACTTCAATGCTTACATTTGATAATACTTGCAAATGCTTATGTTGAACAAAAATTTTTGTATGATACAACTTAACATGAGATTGACGGCAACCATTCATCAAGAATATGAGAATACATCCAAATGACCATGTATGATGTCATCATTAGTGAAATTTCATAGGCTAAACACCACGATTGGTTTTGACTTCTTTTTCTTTTTTTTTAAATAAAAAAAAGTGAGTTTAACTTAAAGCCCAATTTTCACACAGCCATTAGCTAAAAGTATTAGTATCAGACACGTGTGTTTACCTTAACATTGAGCTAATCATAGCACATTACAATCTGCAACAAAACAAACCACATCAACCAAGCCGTGCGGTCCACTAAAATTAGCTGCCTATAAGTGATATGGCACAACCAGCATTCAGGGGCTGGAAACAAAAAGGGTTTGATGGAGGTTTCTTAATGGCCGGGTCTATAGGTGCGAGACTATTTTCTAATTTGTATTAGCTACCATGCACCAAACGGTTTGTATATCTTCCCTTATCATCTCCCCCCCCCCCCCCCTCACAGCTCATTCTTCAACAAGATAATACAAAAAGACAGCAAGATAAACAAATGAGGATGTTGCAAAGTGAAGAATCTAACCAAGAACAGGGGAGCGATGTAATAATCGCCTTGTAAATGCTCAAATGACCTTGTCACTTTCTGTCGATAGTCAAATACTATGTCCGCTGCCATCAATTTCAAGTCCCAAAAAAACAAAAATTGAAACATTAGACATTGCAATGCACTTTGCATACCACCATGTCCTTTCTCTCCTGAACTACTAACAATTAACAATTGGGTTACCAAATGACGTTTCTCCTCTAACCAAAGAGAGAGAAAATTACCATCTCGACCAAGAAAATTTCCAGCAAAGAGGTCATCAATGACGCCAGCCCTAGCACCAACAGTGATATTGGTATTATCAGCCTCAGCACCAAGTCGATAAAGGTAATCATTCCCAAATGCATCTTTTGCTTCCCAAGATGACTGCTCCGATAATCGCTTCTTCGCCATTGCCGAACCATTGTTGTCTTCTCCATCTTCAACCTCTTCTCCATTCTTCAACCCCTGAAAAATGGCGAAATTCCTCCCTGAAGAGAGAGAAATCTGGCAAGATTTACGCCTGGGATTCGACTGAAAGAGCTTGTGGGAGAAGCGGTTGATGAATAAGCGAGAGTGGAGGTTGGAGAATTGGGTGGAGGGGAGGGAATTGATCATCAGAGCCATGGGAGATGGAAGTGTAGTAGTTAGCGCTGAAAGAGGGTGGAGGGAAGAGAGAGAACAGGCTTCACTCAAGATAGGGGGGCCTTTTTGATCAACAAGGATTGCAGTTTTTGTGCCTTGTCTGAGTTCTTGTCGCCACATGTGCGAGGACTGGGAGTTTGTTCCGTAACCACATATTCAAATTGAATTAATTTTTTGGGGGAAAAAAATTGAATTAGGCGGAATAGTGTGCGTATTCTTGTTTGAATTGTTCAGAAGCGTCCAACATGGGATCTAAAAAATAGTTCGACCAACAAAGAGTACGACTCGCCGTTCGCTTACTTGAGATATTTTTAATTGATGGAGTAGGCGTAGGATGGGAAAAAACTGAATGCAGTGGAATAGGAGAAAAATAAAATCATTGATGTCAAATTATGGAAAGGCATAGAAGGGAGTGTGAAGCAATGGTATCTATCTCCACTAGTCTGAATCTGTGCTTTACACGGTGCATGTTAAAATAGACACTTTAAAAGTATATATATGCGTGTGTATGTGCGTGCACGCGTAGTCAAAATAATAGAAGAATGTTCATTGTAGACAACGTTAATATATAATTTAGAAAAGAAAACTCAAATTTATTGCAAAATATGAATAGAAAGTAATTTCTCCATAATACCCATTGATAATATATAATAGTGTATAGACAGCAAGTTCTCCATAATATCCAAAAATAATTTGATAACATTGATTGCATCTATACTATTATCAATTAAAATAATATAGCTTAAGTGATTAGTTTATTGAAAAATATTTAAGTGATTAAGACCTTTAGATAAAACAATGTGACAGTTAGTTACTGATTATCACCCAAGCTATTTTTATTAGTACTAATACATAATAAATTTATTTCGATTAATATACTAACATTGATTAGTAAATGCATTGACAGGGTCCATTCTTCAAATAGGGGTCCTTTAAGCAGAGGAGGTAAAATTGATTACCGTAAATGACTTTGTATTATATATATAATAGTAAATATTATTTGTAAATAATTAGTTACCTCCTGTGCTTATTAATCAATGTATTTTTAATAGTGAAAGGATTTAATATAGGCATTATTACTATATAATCAATTAAAGATAAAATCAAAAGGATTAAAAAAAAGACATATAATTGTGAAAGTCTACAAATTTAGAGATAGTTTTACTTCTATACCTTCATTGCTCATATAGTATGGATGGACCAAGGTCCGAAAATGTACAATCAACTTTAAAAAATAATTAGTTTGTGGTTCCACTCTTAAAATAATGCAGATTTTATTTCAGCATATAATATTTTGGTAAGTTTGCAGTTATTTAAATGGACATTGGTAAAATAAATTTTACTGTCAAATAAGATTGACCCACAACCTTGCTAATATAATACCTGTATTATTTTGGGGGAATTATTTTTTTGGTTAGTTTGAAGTGATTGGAAACAAATATTAAAGCGTATAAAATATTATCTTAATGAGTTTGCTATTCCTAATTTAAGAATACTATATTATTTGTACTGTATAATCAATGTTTTATATAGTTATCTTAATGAGTTACTGTACAACACTTAAGTGATTAATAGGGCGCCTTTAGATAAAATAAATGTATTTGTGCTTGAATTGATAAATGCAACTAACTATTTGATACCTGTACTAATAAATTTGTATTTACTGTTATATAGATTTTGATAACTATAGTAAAATAAATTTGCATTATCCAAACTACTGTATCATCTTTTCAAGCACAGGAAAGCTAAAAGTGTAGAAAAATAAATTAACCCTTAAAAGAATATAAAATTAAAAGTTTAAAAGTTGGTTTAAAAATTTCTAATTTTTTCTGTCTCACATTGTTGTCGGTAATCCGTACGTAGAACAAAATTAATAATATGAAAGTGTATCTATGGGATCAATGAAGACGTCGTCATTATTATATTTTGATCCCTACAAATTACAAAAATATAAAAAGAAAATTGAGTGTAAGAAAAATATAAACATCCTAGCAAGAAGATGAAAGAGGTGAATCAAGATGAATTTTTCTAAATCGACCTAGATTAATGCAGACCTCTTTATTACCGTATATTGATCCCTAGAAATTGAAGAAGCTTAAATTGAAGCACAATGGACAACGAATAAGAAGAAAATAATATAACTAGAAACGAAGTCGTATTTCAAGAAGATCAATATTGCAGACCTCGATCAATGCTTGCTTGGACAGTAAATTTGCCTAGCTTAGACACATAGTAATAATGGTCTCAATAATATTGCTCAAATAATTCCTATATTATTTTAAGAGGAATAATTTTTTTTGGTAAGTTTGCAGTAATTCGAAACACAAATTAAAGCGTATAAAATATTAACTTAATGAGTTTACTATTCATGATTTAAGAATACTATATTGCTAAAATAAATGTAAGAACAAATGGCCAAGAAACTAAAATAATGCCTATATTATTTAAAGAGGAATAATTTTTTGGTAATTATATTTTAAGAATGCTATATTTAAAGAATACAATTTTTCTCATTCTTATTTTGATTTTCTTTTATTGTTTCTATAATTAATTTTTATATTTTTCTTAATTATTTTTCTCTTCCTTTCATCAAAATTGATTAATTTAATATGAACCGGTGTGATTAAGAGCGAGAATCAATCTTATGGCCGCCCAAAAGTTCTGACAATACAGGAAAAATCCCCATCAGCACAACATTGCTTTTATATAATAGTACTGTATAATCAATTTTTTAATTTTTTAATTTTAAATTTTAAATTTCAAATTTTAAATTTTTATATTTCAATTTTTATTTTTTATTTTTTATTTTTTATTTTTGTATTTTTTAATTTTTAATTTTTTGTATTTATTTTTTAATTTTTTATCTTTTTAGTTTTATTCCAAACAAAAGCTACAAAAAATTCCAAAAAAATAAAAATAAAAAATAAAAAATCCACAAAATTTCGATAACTTCATAAATTATCATACATTAATTACATTCTTATTATTTTAACCCACTTCAACCCACTACATAAAAAATATACCAACTTCAACCCACTTCAACCTATATCAACCCATTTCAACCTACTTCAACCTATTTCAACCCAGCTCAAAAAAAATATCAACTTTAACCCACCTCAACCCACTTCACCCTTTTACCCACCCAATTTACCCAGGAAAAGAACAGGCCCGGAGTGAGAAGGAATGGAACAGAGTAAGAACTAGTGAAAAAGAATGGAATAAGAGTGTGAGCCAAAGTTTACCCACGAAAAGAACAAACCCTTAATAAAATGAACCTTGTTCTTTTCAACTTATTTTTTTCATATTCCTTTCTACTCTGTTCCATAAAACTTAATAAGATGGACCCTTAATAAGAGCATACCTTTAATAAGATGAAAGTTTACATGAGTTCAATTTGAATAAAATAACTGTACGTAAATCTATTTAAATAAAATATGTTTCAGTCAATTCAATTCAATTAAAGTAAAATTCGATAAGTTTAGTTCATATAAGCTTAGTTCACGTGATATGCAAATTAAACACATGAAATTTCAAGCCTAGGGATTCTAATGAAGAAAGTAGAAGTTCGCTTAAGTTAACTGGTTTTAAAGAGTATATTTCAAGTACATGGGTACACCAACTACTGTGGAGCTCTTCTCAACATCACATTGTTAGTTTTTAGTTGACAAAATTGTGGCCAAAAGTAGCAAAAACTCTCATGTATAGAGAAGGGCTCTAATTAATAGTGTCTTATTATAGGATTTATGGTTTCTAGACTTCCGATTTCATCTTAGCTCAAGAAGTCATCAAGAGGGTTAGCTGAGGGTGTATATAGGAATTGAACTTTTGACATTTATCCACCTTGGCCTATTTGGAAAAGACTTTGAAAACCTTGGCCTTTTTATATTGACCTTTATTCAACTTGACTTACAGAGGTATTGAGTGAGATATACAATGTCTGGCCTATTTATAAAAGATTTTTAAAACTCTAACCTTTTCATATTGATATTTACCCAACTTAACCAACATAGTAATTTATCTTAACCAACTTGAAGTGATTTAGTGCAATTTTATTGACCATATGAGACATTGGCTCATTAGTCTCAAGGTAGAAGCATATTATCTATAAGTTAGTAGAGAAGTACGAAAGTAGGTTCTGGACCTAATGCATTGGGTCAGAGGTAATATTGCACAGAGTTTTATAAAGCCAGAAGGACTTATAACAAAAGAGTGTTAGGCCCGTCAAGTCAAGAGACTTGGTTTTCATGAACATAGAAGCGACAGGAAAGCATCCAAACAAGTTAGGCCCTCCATTTTAAGGGGGCAAGGAGGTACTCAGCTCTCAACAAGAGGATAATCTTAAGAGATTTTATGTAGCACTCATTTATTTTGTTTTTTCTTAGAATATTTTTAATCAAAATGAGCCTTTTAATAAAGTCCGAATTATTTCACAAGTCTATCTAACCATAAATATAAAATTTTTGCTTAAAAGAAGGAAAAAAACACACAAAATTTCGCAAACTTTATCATTAGGCAAAAGTTTATAGTAATGTTAAAGCATCAAGAATGATTAGGAAATGAAATTGAGTACATTCTCATCATTTCTTCTTCCCTTTGCTTGCGAACTTTAGCACTGGTTTTAGCCAGAGTTACTAATCATGGTTTGAAGCAAAATTTTAAAGACTTCCAGAGTTGCATATCTCAAAAACTTCGAATAGCTTTTGGTGCCCTTTTTCTCCTTCCTCAAGTCCTCTTCAGGACCAATTTTCTATTGAGCAGGCTCTAGATCCTTCTTTAAGTGTGCTTCTAACTTCTGGAGTTTATCCTACTATTGAGCAATTTTAGCTTTAACATTAGATGTTCATGTTGTTCCTTCTATTCCTTCCTTAAAATAGTTATACCTCTATAGGTTGAGGGGGTAAGAGTCCTGGTGGGTAAACGTCAATACAATAAGTTTAGGGTTCCAAAAATCTTATACGAATAGGTTAAATGGGCTGTTTGTCAATCTGTCGGTATATCAAGGGGGTAAAGGTTAATTTGAAAAGTTTATGGTTTGAAAAGCTTTTTTCAAATTGGTCAGCGGTTTAATGTAAACAATTCTATAGGAATTTTTTGTTTGGAGGTTCTGAATTTTATAACAGAAAACCCTTGATTGTCAGGGGACGTACTTTGTGTGCCTAAATCTTTTGGTGGTGTAGGTTTTAAAAAGGTACAAATTTTGAATAAGGTGATAATTGTAATAACCTGACCCTAACATATATTTATTTATTTAAATCATATTTATTTATTTATTTATTTATTTATTTAATCATGTTTATTCATTTAATCATTTATGGTTATTGGCTTAACCAAATCGTGTTTATTAATTCAATTACACTCAAACTATATATATTTACCGAATTACCTTATGCCATTTAAATTTTTCGTATTCATTTATCGTATTTAATCATCCCGGTTGGGAGATATTTCATTTGGGTCCCATTTTGCAATTCAAGTTTCATAGATTGTTAATTCAAGTTTCATAGATTGTTAATTCAAGTTTCGTTGATTGATTAAATTTCAGGTGAATCGATATTAGGCCTCGATGATTATGATTGAGCATTAAATTATTTTTCATAATATCACAAAAATTTAATTTTTAGTCATGCAAAAATATTTGGGCTCAAATTCATTAAGTTCGGCCCAATTCATTTGGGCACGATTTGTGGCCCAATTCGTTTTGGGTTAAAATTTTGGCCCGAAAATTTTGGTGTGATTAAATTAAGTTAATTACTATCATTTGTGCCTAATTTTAATTATCAAAAAAGATATTTTGGAAGGATAAAATTTAGCCAAACATTTTTTGGAGTCATCCTAGCCAAGCAAACATAACAACACACACACACCCTCTCTTCTCCTTTCTCTCTCTAACCTCACGGCTGCCCCCTCCCTCCTGTTGCTGTTTACTACTGTTCCGACCAGCCAGATACTGCCTCCGACCACCACAACCACCACAACCATCTCCTGCACCTTACACCACATGCATCTCTTGCTTCCAAGCATCAAAGTGAGTAAACTCTAATGTTGATCTTGTTGGTTTTGCTATTTAATCTTAGTTTTGATCCTTGTTTTGATGTTTTTGTTTATTGATCATGAATGTTTTGATAACAAACTAGTGTTATTTTAATGTTGATCATGGTGGAGTTGAGGCTGCACCATGCTAGGGTTAGGGTTAACCCTTGATCATGCATGCTTATTAATGAAGTGTTGGAGTTTGATTGTTTTATCTTTGATTTGGTCATCTTCTAACCTATTGGTGTTTCTGCATGATGTTGGATGGACCAAGCTTGTTTACATGCTTTTATAGTATGGTTGAAGTTGAGGATTTGTGTGAAAAGACGGGGAAAAGCTAAAACAATGAGGGCTGAAAATTTCAAGAAAACAGGGCAGATTTCACGATTAAACTGGTAATGATCAGCTTCTTGGAAAATTATGATTTTTGGTGGCAGGTGGTTTAGTGTGTTAGCTTTCAAATGCCTTTTGAATCGCCTTAATCCGAGGTCTGTAGAAAACGTTATGGACGTCTTACCAAAACTGCGTAGAATGGACCAAAACTAACACACTTATGTTTCAGCCCCATTTTGGAAACTCTACTGTAGGAATCATATCTTGTATTGTAAATAAAAGTTTTTCGGAACTTCTTAATATTTTCATATTGGGATTTTAGGTCTCCATTGGAGGTCAAGGGTGAAAGTTATGAATTTTTGAAATGAACTGACCTGTTACAGTATAAATTGGGCTGTTATTGCAATTTCTATGTAGTGTATACTTGGAGAAAAATTTTGAAAATTGTATTGTACATTTTCTATATTATTTTTGAATTTTCTATAAGATCTCATGAATTTTGGTTTGGTATTTTGAGTTTGGTAATTTTTGGAAGTATTTTGAGTAATTGTGTAAAGAGCAATAATAAAGATTAAGTGAGATTAATCATGCACTCATTTTGTGTATTTTGGGCCAAGCAAGGTTATTTGAGGGGGGAAATAAATATTCATGGACTTTCATGGAGCTTTTAGCTTGATTAATGAGTATTTAAGGGGGGAAATGAAAATTCATGGACTTTCATAGAGCTTTTAGCTTGATTAATGAGAAAGAAGAAGACAATTATATAATTTAGGAGCTTATTTATGAGCTTTGAATCAATTATGGATTTTACAAAGAAAATACCAAGTTTAGTGAGCTTAATAGCTTCTGTTGAGTTCAATGACTCATTTGGGGTGGAATTCTAAATCTAATGGATTTATGAATGAAATATGAGAAGTGGGGAGAGTTGTGACTTAGAAACCATATTTCTCAGACCAAGTTATTGCAGTTTATGCTATTTTGAACCAAGATATATCCCTCTTGACTTCAAACCTCTATTACTTACTCAATTCAAAATGTATCAAGTGTATTTATCAAGCCAATCTAGTGTACTCACTGTTATCTTGAACCAAGTTATACATCAGCGAGCCTTAAACCCGTATCAACAACCTATCTTAGAAAAGGCCACCACCACTCCCTCATTTATCATCATCAAGACCTTTTCCTTTGTAATCGCATTTATCTCATTGTGGTCTATTTTACTTGCATTTACTTTACATCGAATTTAATTACTTTCATTGATTCAGTTTTGAAGTTATATTGAAATACTCTAGTTATGTACATCATTTAATTACTCAATTTCTATTACACATACTTTTACTTACTTAATTATGGGAGTAAGGATCATTCACTGACTACACATACCTACAATGACATTTATAAAACAGAGTCGAGTCCTAGTTATCATTCCCGTTCTGCATAAGTGTTATCAAGTCAGACCATATTTATCAAGTCGGATGACATTTATGAAATAGCTAATTTTTATCAAGTCAGATGACATTTTTTAAAGACTCAAGGTACGTCCATTGCCTGTGTCTTCAGAAAGCAGAACATGTTTATCAAGTTACAACTCTTAATGAGTTTATCAATGAATCAGTTTATACAGTGATTTGCCATTTAACTTGTGACTCCGTCAGTTGTTATCTATAGGGTGTTAGCCCATCATTTACCCGTGCGGCTTCAGGTTAACTCTTGATCGGATTGATAGGTGTACACCTATGTATAGATCATATCATTGCAAGGGGTTCACATCCAGATAATAATGAGCAATTTAATTTCATATTACTTTCATTTTCATCATTATTGCGAACTAAATGAATTGCAAGGGCGGGTACCCATCATCAGTGTTTATATGCTCATTTTACAATACAGGAATACATGTACTGAATTTTTGCTCATATTTTCAAATTGTTTTAATGTTTTCCATTTTAGGTGATGAAGTATCACATGTTTCTCCATTTAGCAAGCCCTTTTGAAACTCGTCAAATGCTCACAGTGGATTCAGCATAGCATGAATGCTGGGATCGACCTTTGGGTCAAGTTGGGTCTTTATTGTGTAGTGTAGAGTGCGAGTTAGCATATGGTATGATTAAGCCGATTGCATTGAAGATGGAACTATTATGGACTTTGGTCTTGAAGTGTTTCAGTTTAATAGATATTGTGATTTGAACTTGAGTTGTGAGATTGAAAGGTTTTAGTGAGCCCTGTCCTTATGAGGACCGCCGTAGCACTTTTTATCATTAAGTCTTCTACTGCAGTTTTCCGTAAATTATGTCATTAGTATTTTGGGGGCGTTACAATAATGGTCGATCATGTATGTGCAATGACTTGTAAAAAGGATGCTCTATGCATGGATCAAATAGATCCACTCTTATTACTTGAAAAAAATAGAATTTGTGGAACTAGAGGAATTAAATCAACCAAGCTTAAGGATGTTATCTGCTCTGATCTATTAAAGGACAGCTGGATACACTGTGGGGATGGGAGCTACTGCACTAAAAGTGGGTATATATGGCTACTTCAAATTGCTAAAAGAATAAAACGGAGCTATTCCTACCAAAGCACTCTTTCATATGTTGATTATTATGCAGGGAACGCTTTATGTTTATAAGAAATTGTTAGATACATTGCAGGCATTGGTACTGAACTTTTTGTCTGCAAAGATGGTGAAGAAACTTAGCAGCATGTATTGATATAGAGTTCAGAGCTGGCTTAACATCAATAGCCGCTGCATCTGAGTTCGAAGAATGGATCAGAAGGCTTCAGAACACTAAGATGGCAACATCTAGGAAGTAGATTGTGAGAGCTGTTTCTAGAGCGTTGTTGTATGAACTTTGGAGAAAGATGAATGATATTCTTCACCATAAGAGCAAGGCTAAAGTTGTGGATACTATCAAAGAAACAGTTAATGAGAGGGTTTTATTCGTAGGAAGGATAGGGGGAAAAAAATACAAAAAGGCTATAAAATATCTAGTTGAAATGTAAGCTTGTACAATTATAAGGTTCTTGTTGTTTTTTTTTTTTTCAAGGCTAGTTTTGCGGTAATGAAATTACACTGATTTCTTACCCAAAAAAAAAATAATTATTGCTTTGCTAATAACGTTTAGAGTACTCAATTCTCATTCCAATACATGTAGTTATTTTATATTGTCATTGTACCTCCTTCAAAGAAAGGAAAATAGAAAGATTAAGTTCTAGAGTTTCAGTTGCATTGTAGAGACTAAGACAATAAACAATCGATTTTTAGTGGCTCCTATAAGTTAGTTTAAGTTACTAGCTAATAGCGCAAAGTGTTGTGCTGTAGATTTTATATTTAGTTTTATAATCCTTTTTACTTGTAAGTGTATAAGATCAATTATAGACTAGCAAGTATAGGGTGTCGATCACACTAGGAGCAATAGCGATTTTAAACTTTAACTTTTCCAATTATAAAGAGTAATTCAACTGAGGAGTGAAGGAGGTAGTAGAGGGGCTTGTCTGAATTTGAGTGCTACCTAGATTGGGTCAAGAACATAGGCCTACACGGGGAGGGTAAAAGAGGAAGCAGAGGGGCTGGATGCTGCTCTAGCGGGCCGCGACTAACATCATCAGGCACTCGGGTGAGAAAAAGAGGCGAAATGTTGGGCGTTGCTTATCACTTGGGCTGTTGTACTTGTAACGCCCCAACTTAAGCTCTCATTAACACATTCTAATTTGGTTCATTCGATTACTGAGGAAAAATTTAATAAGTTGTGGCGTTACCGCCGTCCTAAAAGGACAAGGCTACCTTAAATATAAGACCAAAGGAAGCAGAACTTTTACTGATTTCAGTATATTACACATGTGTCATAGAGTCCAAGGTCGTCATTAGTCATGCTAAAACATACATCTTACATAAGTTCAACTATGTCCAAAAGGCAATATACATGACAGTCAGGCTTGAAGCCTCAAAATAACCATTATATACATATTTATCCATCATTGTTTCGACCCGCGTCTTCTGGGTCCTTGGTTTCAGTAGCCTCATACTTCATCTTAACTTGATTCGCCTTCCCTAAAACAATTTAAAAGAAAACACAAAATAATGGAAATATGAGCGATGGCTCAGTGCGTTAACCCTATACAAAAGAATAACTTTTCTTTAAGAGTCAGTGAGAGCGCGCTATATTAAAACATTATTTCATAAACATTTCTTGGAAAGCATTGATGTCATTAAATAATTAATAATTATTTGCTTCAGCCGGGATTCCAACCCTGTAATTATGAATGGTTGCCATGATAATCATTGAACTATGAAAAATTTCCCGTGAAATGGGAAGGGCCCAATAATGAATTCTGCTAACAAAAATTATAAACAATGAACATCGAACATTGAACCTTGAGCATGGCATGGCATATTACACTGAAATGGGTCTGGAGGGATCCACAGGCTGAATAAAAATTCATAGACATTAATCAATGTAAATATAAACGTTGAACGTTACCTTTGAAAGGTACGAGAAATAACGTACCTGAAGGCTAGGTATTACTTTCTTCCCTTTTCTTTTCCTTTTTCCTCCTTGAACGCTTCGATTTCAAAGCCTGCGTTCAAGGTTCCTCACGTAGGTAAATCATATCTAATGGTGCCAGTATATTGTAATTATATTTGCAATTGTCACTATTTACGAGGTTATTCAGAAACGGATTACTACAATCAACCTTCCTAAGATAATCATTTAACGACTTATAACATCTAAGCTTCCCGAGACTTCTAGTAATCCAAACCCTATCAATTCCATTCAACATCACTCAAGTAATCTTACCCCCATATCATCCAAAAATCGATATTCCATATTATTTAGAGAATCCCAAAACCAACATTATATAACTGATTATCTAATTGACTTCTTATGAACTAGGACAAACAAAAATTCAATCAAAGTAAAACCCTTATTGACTCTGCCATAGTTTCAGGGTTTAATGAAAAATCGCTGCTCGTTCTGCCAGAAGACCCTTAGTTAAGTTCCACCACCTACTTCAACCCTTCATATATTTCCCAAAATACTTTCTCCAGAATTCATACTCAACACATCCAGCTAAATATAAACTCATATTGATACCAATAATCATCCTATAATCTCCCATCCACAAATAATCACCCCTAACCCAATTCAGGAATCAACTGATTCAAATTAATTTCATCAAACACTAACCACCCTGGCACGAATTCACAAGTCTCATACACACTCAAGCATTCACCCATCCCCACCGTACTTATACCACCCAAAATTCACAATTACTGCCTCCAAATTCACAATTATTGCATCTAAATTCACAATTATTGCATCCAAAATATTCATCAAGGCTCAACCCAGAATTCATCATTCATCATTTTCAACTAAATAAAGAATGAAAAGGCATGAATTGGGATTTTTACCTTGAAGACCAATAATGGATTTGGGCGGCTAAACAGTGAAGGTGGTGGCTGCTGGAGGTTTCCGATGGTGTCTGGCCGGCGACTGGCCGTAACGGAGCGGTGGGCTACGGCACGGCAGACAGAGAAGGCGGCAGGGACGGTAGTCAGGGCAGAACGCAGCAGTGGTGTGAGGTGTCGGGGAGGGTAGGGTCGGCGGCGGCTTAGTGCGGTGGCCGGCGGTGAGAACAGAGAGGCCGGCTACAACCTGGAGGGGCGTATGCGTGAAGGAGCAGGGGTTTTGGCTCCCCTTTTGTTTTGCTTTTGTTTCGAAAATTTGCCTCTCTGGCTGATGATATATACATATATATATCACGTCCTTTTTTTTTTGTGTATCGATAATGGCTACATCTTATCACAAATTAATGCTAGCTTGTCTTATTTAAAAACACCTTTCCGCTTGGCTCATTCCGATCCGTACATTTGGTTGCTCGGGACTCGCTCTTGGTTTTTCCCTTAATAGCTAAAAAATTACAAAGACGGATAATTTCCATCCTGTTTACAGAAAATTGTATCATTTTAGCAGGTGTATAAGTATACACAAATTTATATATTCGAAAGTATTCTGAGGTACCGAAATTCTTTAAATTCACAATAAAGGTGCGTGGCTCACTGCTCTAATTTATCTTAATCATATTGCTAAGATAAAATAAATAGAATAAAATACAATTAAAACTAATTAAAACAAAGTAAGCCTAATTAAACGAAATTAAATATTGGGGTATCACAGTACTCCATCTCCATTTAGCAAATTTTAAATCTTATTTCATGTTATCACCATCACCTATAAAAATATAAAAGAATATGCATCATTATTTATTTAGAAATACATCACAAAGACTCATCACAAATATATATAAAAATGAGAGTAAAAAAATTACATATAAAATATGACCTATCAACTCTCCCACACCAAAATGTTACTAGTCCCCAAGCAAAGAATAACAATAATGCATGTATTCATTTTCAACTCACCAAGTAGAACAAAATTAGGGAAGAAATCAAGTATCCAGCTCAACTGTCTACTCAAAATTATATGAACCAATTCACTACCAACCCACAACTCATTGTCAAGCATTTCTAATTTCAACTAAGTCAATAGGCCAAGACTCAAGCAAATAAAGCACCCAAAAAAAAAAAAAAACCATGTAGCAAACCCTAAGTACAAGTTTTCACCCCACATAATCCAAAACAAAAATTACAAGTACATCTTTAAAATTAAGTCCCAAATGCCAATTAATTATTGGTATTTCTTTTTATCTTTTTTTATTTTTTCTGAACTTCTCCAAAAATTACTTGATTGCATTTGTCTTCTTGAGTGGAAAAAGTTATGAATAAAGATAACCCTCAGAAAAGCACTAAGTACATATTTAGGCAATTAAGGATATGAATATAGAACCTGAACATTGATACCGAAATCAGAACTTAATTAATTCAATTTATTTTATGTATCGATTGAAAGTCAATGGGTAACTTAATACTTGTTTAATACTCATAATAAGGTTGAAAAAGGGGATTAACTTCAAATGTAAAGTCGGTTACATAGTGACATCAGTACATCAAAAATTTGGCCATCAACTAGTTAATTCTAGAAATAATCGCTAACAAGCATGGGTTACATGAATCAAATCTACATGGTAAGAGTGGAACATACATAATCAGAACGCTTCAATCTCCCCCCAAAATCAAATTCACCTATCAAGAAATCTCAATTTCCCCCAAACTTTTTCATTTGCCCCCTTAAATCTTACATTGTCCTCAATGTAGAAAACAAGAATACAGAGAAAGTTTGAGAAAAAGAGTAATACAACCTGATAGCACGGGGGAAGCATTCTTAATAAATATGCCCAACAAGCCAACTGCATTAATACCTTCAAAGCCATCACCAACCATAAAAGCCATAAAGCAAATGAAAAATCATGCTCTAAGACACGAACACAACTTGATCAAAAAGAAAAACAAAAATAAAAGACTCAAACTCACCTAAAAGGATTAGGTTGCCTCCCAACAAGCGCTAAATTTGATGTCTTCAGCCAGATAATAACCCATCCACTAATCATAGTAAACTGGATATACCAGATTCATGGATTCAATTAAACCAGACACAATCTCATTAGTCACAACAGATTTCAAATGTTGACCATTGACAGTAAGAACGTGGCCATCCTGGGGATCCAAAATTTGGACTGCCCCACAGGAAAACATTTGTTGGATAACAAAAGGGGCATCCTATCTAGATCTTAACTTGCTAGAAAATAGCTTAAGGTTAGAATGAAAAAGGCAAACCTTCTGATTAGGTTCAATAAATTTACAAGAAATTTTTTTATCATGAAAAGCTTTAGTTTTATCTTTTTAAATCTTGGCATTCTCATAGGCTTTATTCCACAATTCCTCTAATTCAATTGAAGCCTACGGTTAGGACCCGCTTGTTTCATATCAAAATTATAAGCCTTAATAGCCCGAAAAAGTATGGTGTTCTAATTCCAATGGCAAGTGACAAGCCTTACCAACAGGAAGTCGGTAAAGAGACGTCCCTATGGGAGTCATATAAGCAGTATGATGGGCCCATAGAGCATCATGCAATCTCAAATACCAGTCTTTCCTATCGGGTCGAATCATTTTCTCAAGTATAGACTTGATCTCACGATTAAACACCTCAACTTGACCACTAGTCTGAGAGTGATAGGGAATAGCTACTTTATGAGTCATAGAATGCTTTCTAAGTAAAGTCTCAAAAGACTAGTAACAAAAGTGACTACCTCTATCACTAATAAGAGCTCTATTGGCTCCTATATTAACAGAATATGTACTCTTTCACAAACTTGAACACAACTTTGTGGTCATGGGTCTTAGTGGTCACAGCTTTCACCTACTTTGACACATAATCAACAACATCCAATATGTAAACAAAGCCAAAAGGATGGTGGAAAAGGACCCATGAAATCAATTGCCCACACATCAAATATTTTGACAATCAGAATAGGGAAAAGAGACATTATATCATGATTGGATAGGGCACCCATATGTTGACAACGCTCACAAGTAAGAATCGGTAAGCATCACCGAGTAGAGTGGGCCAAAAGAACCCGCTCTCTAGGACCTTAGTAGCTATCCTACAACCTCCAAAGTGACTGTCACAAGCATAAGAGTGACAAAAGGTCAAAATACTATGAATTTCACTCTCAGAGACATACTTATGAACCACTTCGTTAGGAAAATGTTTAAAAAGATAAGGGTCTTCCAAATAGTAATGCCTTACTTATGAGAAGAACCTATCTTTCTCTTGTTTGGACCCATGAGGAGGAATCTTCCAAGTTACAAGATAATTTACAACATGAGCAAACCAAGGGAGAGGGACTTATGTCACAGCAAACAGCTGCTCATCAGGAAAATGATCAAAAAATTCAATCGAGTCATTAGTACACGGTAAAAAATCCAGACAAGTGGTCTGCAATTGAATTTTCAAAACCTTTCATATCCTTTATTTATATATCAAACTCTTGGAGCAACAAAAACTTCTAATTAGTCTAGATTTGGTATCATTCTTGACCAACAAGTGTTTATAATGCAACATGATTAATGAACACAATCACTTTTGAACACAAAAGGTATGGACAGAACTTATCAAGTGCAAATACTACAGTTAGTAATTTTTTTTTCAGTAGTAGAATAATTATTTTGAGCATCAGTTAGATTTTTACTAGCATATTATACCACATGAGGGGGCTGCACAACAGAGGTAAACACCAATAAAGTACAAAGCTTTTCAATAGTTTTCACACAAAACTCATCAAATACAAAAGGAGCATCTTTAGTAAGGACGTTAGTAAGTGGGCAAGCCATTGTACTAAAATTCTTAATAAATCTCCTATAGAAACCAGCAAGGCCAAAGAAAGATTTGACTTACTTCACAGAGCAGGCGCAGGTAAATTATAAATTAGATCAACCTTGGCTTTATCAACCTCAATTCCCTTTTTAGACACTTTGTGGCCTGACATAATACCTTCTTGGATCATGAAATGATTCTTCACTCAACTCAAGACAAGATTCACTTTTTCATGTCTTTTCAGCGCCGTAGATAAATTAGCATGACACTCATCAGACAAAAAATCAAAAACAGAGAGATCATCCATGAAAACTTCTGTGAAATTATCAATATAATCAAAAATAAGGCCATCATGCATCTTTGGAATGTGGAACATTACACAACCCAAAAGGTATCATTCGATAGGTGAATGTACCCAATGGGCATGTAAAAGTTGTTTTCTTGGTCCTTAGGATAGATAGGTATTTGGCTATAATCAGAATACCCATCTAGGAAATAGTAGAAACTTTGTCCAGTTAATGTTTCCAAAATTTGATCAATGAAGGGGAAAGACAAATGGTCCTTTCTAGTGATAGAATTAAACTTTCTATAATCAATGCACACCCTCAACCCTGTGGTCTGTCTAGTAGGAATTAGTTCACCGTCATTGTTCTTTACCACCATTATGCTAGATTTCTTAGGGACCACTTGAACATGACTGACATATTAACTATCAGAAATAGAGTAGATAATGCATGCATCTAAAAGCTTCACTACCTCTTTCTGAACAACTTCTTTCATATGAGGGTTCAGTCTACGTTGCATTTGCCTAACATGTTTGGCATTGTCCTCTAAGTCAATTCTATGCAGGCAAATTATGGGACTAATCCCTTTCAAATTAACAACTGACCACTCAATAGCACCCTTATGAACAGACTAGACATGAATTAACTTTTCCTCTTGATAACAAGACAAAAGAGAAGAGATGATGATAGGTAGGTTCTTTTTAGAGCATAGAAATACATACTTAAGTGAATCAAGGAGAGGTTAATTTCAACTCAAGTTTGAGTGGGAAACCAACTGAAGGTGGCATAGGAGAACGTGCCAAGGGGGAAGAGGTTCATAAGTTGATAGCCATGAGGAAGACTTAAGATGAGGAGTGAAGTCAAGAGTAGAATCAATCTCATCTATTGTACTTCCTTAGTCAAACAATCTCAAGTCCCCATGACAAAGACAGGTTTTCAATAGATTATTGCTCAAAATAGCAGGTAAAACTTATTCAATCATTTTGTCAATCACATCAACAAAAAAACATTCAGATTCATCCTCAAACATTGGCTGAGAAGAAGCTTTAAAAAAGTTAAGCCTAACCCTCGTGTTCATGATTGAAACATCCATAAGTCCCAACCCACAGTCAATGGTGGTATTAGCTATGGCTAAGAGGGATTTGCTTAGAAGTATGAGTAGGGTTCATGTCCAACACAACAAAGTCAATAGGAAAGCATCTTTTATGAATTTGAACCAAGACATCATCTATTCACTCCCTTGGAGTCCTAACTAACATATCAACAAGCTAAAGGGTACAATTAAAAGGTTTCAGCTCACCCAATCCCAACCCTAAGTAAATAGAGTATATTATCAAATTAACACTAGAACCAAAATTCAAAAATGTCATTTCAATTTTGTGATTACCAATATAGCATGAAATGGTAGGAACACCAGGATCTTTGAACTTAGGTAGAGAGTCAAATTTCAAAATAGAGCTCACTTGTTCACTTAGAATAACCTTTTTAGACCTGTCATCTTTTGATTTTCTTTTGGAGGTGCACATGTCCTGAAGGAACTTAGCAGAAGCTGGGATCTATCTAATCACTTCCAAAAGAGAATGATTGACCTTAACTTGCTTAAAGGTCTCTAAAATATCATCTCTCTGTTTGTCTTTCTTAGAAGGGAATGACGCATCCAAAGCTTGAGGATAAGGAACCCTTAGCTTAAATGTAACATTGGGGTCAGACATAATAGGGGAAGGGGATGAGTCATTTTTCCTTTTCGGTTCGAGGTCACTCTCAATGGTATTAAGTCTTTTCTCTTTATCATGTTCCTTCTCACTTACCTTATTAGCAACTTCTTTACCACTCCTAAGAACCATTACAACTTTCAATTGTTCAAATTGTTAGGCTTTAGGATTCTGGAAGCGATGACTTGAAATTTTTCCTTCTTCGCTTTTACCTACAGCTATAGCTAGTTGCCCAAGTTGGGTTTCTAACTTAGCTATAGATTGTGAGTGAGAGTCAACAATATGCATTTTAGACTTAATTTCTTGGACCTTAAAGTCAACATTTTGCACAATGGAAGTCAAGGTACCAAGAGCAGAAATTACCTTATCAACATTAGAGCTTCCAGATGGAGCTTGATGAGAAGGAGGAGCATATATCTGGTTTTGGCAACCATGAGGAGTAGGTCTGCTAGACTGGGCTTGAGGATTCTCAACATTTTGATATCTCTATGAGAAATTAGGATGATTTCTCTAACTAGTATTTATAAGTATTAGAAAAAGGATTATTGGATGGAGGAAATCCTTGGGCAACATTTACTTGTTTAGTCACACAATCAATGTCACCTGCACAAGGACGGTCAATAGAAGCATACATGAGACTAGCACAAATTGAACACACATCTTGCATAGAAGGGGCATCAGACACTTTGTTCGTGCACATCAATTAATCAAAATTCTTAATTAAAGCATCAGCTTTATTAGAAAGGTTAATTGAATGTGAAACCTCATAAATGCCTCCTTTACTTCCTAATTGCCTAGGCAAATTAGAATGCGAGGACGTAGCATCCAAGTGTGAATTTTCACTCAAATGTTCAAGCAATTTCCAAGTTTCTTCAGGAGTTTTATATAAGAAACTACCACCATAAGAGGCATCAACCATATGCTTATTGTGCTTATCTAAGCCAGAGCAAAAACTCAGGACCAGTTTCCACATAGGGACCTCATGGTGAGGACAAGTTCATAACAACTCTTTAAACCTTTCCCAACTTTCATGCAATTGTTCAGTTTTATTTTGTGAGAAAGTGGTTATAGCCTATCTTAAAGCAATCAGTTTACCAATAGCGAAAAACTCTTTTAATAATTTCTTTTGTATTTGATCCCAAGTGGTGATATTTATTTAAGTATCCAACCAATCTTTAGCTTTATCTTTCAAAGAGAAAGGAAAAAGACACAAGCAAAGAGTATCACTAGAGACATCATTTAAGAAGACAATAGAGCATATCTCAAAAAATGCATCAACATGTTTGAAAGGGTTTTTAGACTCTAACCTATAAAAGAATGCAACTATTTGGATGAGAGAATACTTAATCTCAAATGGACCCGTAGCAACTGGCATACGGGTACTAGTAGGTGAGTCATACGTGGCGAGAGTAAAATACTCTTTAAATTGCTTAGGTGGGATTTGTTCTTCAGCCATCTTTTTCTTAGATTCACATTTCTTAGCTTTTATCCTACTAACAGAGCATTCAATTTTAGAATCAATTTTAGGATTATATTCTTCAAGATCTAAGAATAAAGAATGTCTAGCATTCATATAACCACCAAAAATCAAGAGAATAATATGAAATCACCACCATGATAACCACCAAATGAAATAAGAAGAAAAGAAACATCAATGAATAAATAAATAAACGAAAACAAAAGAAAGATCTAAAGAGGAAAAAAATGAAAAATAAAATAAAACAAAAAAAAAGAAAAAATGAAATAAAAGGGAGGGGATTGTTAGATTATACAAAATGACAGAAATAACATAGTTAGATTAGATTAGATTAGATTAGATTAGGAGGGAACAGCGAAAATAATTAGATCATAAGGGAATGGGAAGAACAAAAATAAAATAGTTAGATTAGGAGGAAATGGGGAAAAAAAAAACGAAATGATGAAAAAAATAAAACGGATGGCGTTGAGAATAAAGAAAAGAAATAACATTGTTAGATTAGCAAGGAATAGGGGGAAAAAAATAAAAATGAGCACATAAATAAAAATAATAAAAAGAAGAGAAAATTCAAAAATCACTATCCGATCCTTGACACGGCACCAAAAACTCGTTGTACATTTTATTTTTAGTTTTATCACCCTTTTTACTTGCAAGTGCACAAGACCAATTATAAACAACCACTAGGAACATAGCGAATTCAGATTTTAACTTTTCCAATTATAAAGAGTAATTCAAGTGAGGAGTTCACGTGTCAATATGAACCAAAGAAATAAAAGAAAACAAATAAGTTGAGAAAATAGAAAGAAATCAAATAAGAAAAAGATCTACGACTTTGAATTTCATCAATGGCACAAGTATTGAATCATTGCCTCAAATGGGAGTTCAATTGGTCTCTTGTTCAACTTAAGATACAAGCATTATGTCATAAATTAAAAAGATAAATTATAGGTATCGAGTGATATTATTTATCTAGTTGTTAGCATGAATCATTTTTTTAGACATAATTCATCTAATTTCTAGTATAAATTATTCAATTTTAGCAAATATAATTTTAAGCCCAATTGTATAACATCATATTAGCCTACAAGGTCTTATATTCACTTGAGATAGCAAATTAAACTATTGTAATCAACATGAATAAACAATGGTATTAAGTTGCATAAATAGGTTAATTTCAAATATAAACTCAAAATTATGCAATGTAAGAGACAAAAACAATCCCACAAGAAATTTGTAATCAATATTATTAATCAAGGATCCATCCTAATTCTAGAAAAGTATTTTAGTCAGCCATAGTTAGTGAAAACATCATCGAAGTTGGTCTAGCTATACCCTCAAGATTAGTATATTTCACTTTCTATGTCCAAACTTTGATACTCAATTACACAAAACTATAGAATTAAGTGTAAACTCTCAAATTTGACTCACAAATGAGGTGAGAAGAGAAGAGAAAAATAGCCAACAAAGCTTATTTTTCTCTATACTCCTCAACCCAAATGGCTGTGTCACAGAAGACTCTCCACTCTCTAAAAAAAATGAAAGATGGAAGTAAGAGAATGGAGGAATGCTTGGATACTTGGATGAGTGGATGGATGATTTTGCTCCAATCTTGACCCCCTTTCATAGCGAAAATTCAACCTCTTTTGGTGCCTAAAGATTAATGAAAAATTAATTTTAATTAATTTCTCGGTTGTTATATTGCATGGGAAAGGCTAGTATTTAGCTAAAAATCAATATTGACTAATTAGCTTTGACTAGGTTAACAATTAACTCAAGTGGAAAATTAGACACTTGATAAAATGGAGCTGCTGGGTCGTACGAGGGTAGAGAGGAAGAGTAAGGGGCTGCATGTGAGCACTGTGCTGTGGAGAAGAAGCCCATGTGTGCTAGAAAGAGATAGAGAGGTTGGAGGGCTTATCTGGATTTGAGTAATGCTTGGATTGGGCCGAAAAGATAGGCCCACAGGGGAGAGTGAAGGAGAAAGCAGAGGGGCTAGGCGTTGCTCTAGAGGCCGTGACTAACAAACCTGGTTCACTTAGCTTGAAAAAAGAGGAGAAATGTTGGGCTTTACTTATCACTTGGGTTGCTGTACTCAGTTCAATCCATCTCGACTTGGCAAATTTTAGATCATACTTCATGTTATCAGCATCACCTATAAAAATATAAAAAAAAATATGCATTATTATTTATATAGAAATACATCACAAAGACTTAAAAGATGTGAAAAATGAGAGTACAATTACATATAAATTTGACATATCATGTTGCTATGGAGGCTCATGCTCAAATAAATTATGTACATGGTTTCAAATAGCGCAACCATTGAGACATTAGGATGATAATTTTGTGTTAGAAGAGCAAAGTTATGAGTCACTCCTATTTGGATTGGATTTCCTAACCAATGGAAGTCTGTCTCTTACAAAAATGCAAAACTTCTGATCATGGTATAGTTAATTATGATCAAGTGCAATGCTAATGGACTAAAAAGAGAAGGAACAGTTCAAGGGTTAGAGTACAGTGGGCGAAACTATTAGTACTATACCCCAGGAGCATCAAAATCAGAACCAAGAGTGGAGACAGAAGCAAAAAGCTCATAATCAAGAGATGATTTCTAAGCTGAATGAGGCAACCCAACTTAAGAATAATGACATATATAGGGGTTTAATTAGACGGTGAGGGTGAGTTTACAATTAAAAGAAAGACATAGAGGAAAATGGTTAATGTTGCTCGTCAGTCTGTTGAATTGTCTATGTTATAGCAAAATACCATGGTATACTATATACAAAGACAAATTGTCTACACAGTTGTACAAAAGTGCTATATGTCCTTATAATGATGGGAAGGATGTAATAATGGGAAGGAAGTAGGCAATAGACCCCATCCTCCACCATTGACTTATTTTGGAATGTGAGGGTTTGAATAAAGGTCTTGTGGCTGAGAAAGGGGAGGAGCTTTCTTTTGCATAATAATTTTACACTAGCTAGTCTAGTGGAAACGAAAGTGAAGAGAACAAATGAAGAAAAGATGTTAAATAGAATGACAAATCAATAATAAATAACAAAGTAACCAATAGTCATACTGATCATATATTTTGGCGGGTTTGAGATTCTAGCTAATATTGTGTATTTACAAATTGTCTAGGGTTTGTGAGCAATTTATATATGCCTATGTGAAGATAGGTGAGTTTGAATTTTCACGCGCTTTTATATATGATTAAATGATGTTCTAGCAAATGGCAACAACATTAATTGGAAATACATTATGCAATTGGACTACTATTAAGCCATGTTACCTGCGAGTGACTAATGTTGTTTTACACCTTGAAGTAGATCGAATATAAACTACAAAGATAATTTGAAAGATCAACTCAACAAATCAAAACTAATCTATTGAATAGAAAATGTTGAGCAAAATTTGTGTTTTTGTTAGGATTTCTGTAGGGGGAGAGGAATATATGAACTAGAAACATTCCTCTAAGATTAACAATCAATGCTACATCATCAAGTTAATCTCTAAAAGAATGATCTAAAACCACCACTAAGACAACAGTCTTGGATAAATATTTTCTAGGATTTTAGAGAGAATGTCAAACATTCAATTTCATTCATCATTGTTCCAAATAAAAAATTATAAGGGTTACAAGGCAATTTAAACACTAGAATTAGTAATTCCTTAGTAAATCCATTACACTAGTCAATTATATTACAAAGTTTTGTAACTAATGAGTTAGAGCACTACCCCTGGCCAATAGATTTCTTAAAAATATAGCAACAAAATTTAAAAGGATAAGGGAACCACTAGGTACAAAAGCAATGAGCTAAAATTTGTCTTTGCATTTGCAACTTCGACCTTCTTGAACCAATCTATTTGGAGGAATATATTGATGCTCTTCAACAAGGAATAATTTTGGGGTGCCCATTAATTATCCACAAAATACTAGTCCTTAATTCGTTCATTTGGTTGATCAAAGAAGCCCATAACGATTGACACCTACATGATAGAATAAGTGGATGACTTGGGGCTCTTGTTTAGCATCACATCCACATAATAGAATAAGGGTTGGTATGTACTACAATGTTAAGTGTGAACTTAAAGAGCTTTTGGATAACCTACAACTGAAGGACATAAGGGCCAAGGCTATTAATATACATGAAAAATAGATATAAGAATGCAAAATTTAAAGTGTTCTCTAAAACTGAGGCCATTCGCAATGTGGATTAGCTACTCGACTATCCAACGGCTTAAGCTGGAGCTTAAACTAGCTAGAGTATCTGGCCATCCCTTAGCAATTTTATTCTTAGGAAAATATCAAAATCAGGGCAAACAACCTTTTATATATTTGGACTCAAACATCAGAGTTTGAAGAAATTATAAAGCAAGGGTGGTGTAACCCTTTGAGGATGTGAAAGGAAATGTCACATTTCAAATTTGGACTAAACTTATGCTCATAATGGCGTACTGGAAAATTTTAGCTTGGAGATAATATTAAAGGGTGAAATAAGATATACATGATACAAAAATTTATATGAATTATAGGCAACAATAGCTACAAACATATAGCTTTGATCAACTGTTACTTCTTTAAGAGAAAAAGCTAATAGGAAATTGAACAAACTTTAAGTTATTAAAGAGAAGATTCTAAGGCAAACATCTTGGTAGCACTATCTTGAAAATAGATATTCAAACGTGAAAGTTTTTTTTTTTTTTCCATAGTAGTTTGAAGGTAACGATATCCCAGTCAAAGATTACTTAATCTTTTAAATAATTGGTCCAACCCATCTGTCAGTAATTAGCAAAAGAAAAAGGAAAAATTAAATCATGTCTTTTAGTTTTGTGAGTCCACATTTGGACTTGGTGTGTGGGTTAAAACCCAAGTTGCTTTCATCATTTTTCTAATCATGGTGAGTTTCAGTAACAGGCACTTGTTTTAGGCAAGTGATTGCCTTGTTTATTAAGGTGCATGGTGATCATGATTGTCAGTTGATGCATCTAGCAAGCTTGTTTTAGGCAAGCACTACCTTGGTTTTGTAAGTGATCATGAGCGATAGAGGTGGGTCTGCAGTGGAGAACTCGAGTTCTTTGCAGGTAGAAAGGTGGTGCTTGGTAGTTTTGTACAATAATTTGGGTGGTTGTCTAAGTGGTGCTAGAATCAGCGGGCGGTGCTATTCAATCATATTCGAGCCTAGAAGTAATCTCTGTTGCTTCTAAATTATTGTGAATTGCGGCAATAATTTGAGATGGTAATTCGCTGTGCTATTTCTTATATTAGAATAGTTTCTTTTGGTTTGCCTCATGGTTTTCCCTTTATACTGAAGAGTTTTCCATGTTAAATTTAGTATACTATCTAATTATTTCCTACATTTAATTCCATATACTATTGGCTTATAGGTATTATATAATTACTAGGTTGCAATTAATTGTTCATATGGGTTATCTTGGAGCCAACAAGTGGTATTAGAGTTTGGGGTGGTATAACTAGTTGTGAATACTATGGAGAGTTCAATGAGTGCCTCAATAATTAAATTAGTTGCTAGTAATTATTCTATTAGGAAGCCAATGATGGAGGACTTACATTATTATAAGGACTTGTATGATCCCATTGAATTGAAAGGTACAAAACCTAAAAAGGTAGGGCTGAAGAATGGAAAAAAATAAATAGGAAAACTGTTAGTACAATTAGATAATGGGTGAATATCATTATCTTTCACCATGTAGCCGATAAGACCGATGCCCATAACTTGTGGACTAATTTAGAACGCCTACACCAAAGAAAGACTACCCAAAGTAAAGTTTTCCTAATTAAAAGACTTGTTAACCTGAAATTAAAAGGAGATCATACTAATGCTAAGCGCCTGAATCATTCTTAAGATATTGTTAATTAGTTGTCGACTTTGGAACATGCTTTGGGTGACAAGTTGCAGACATTATTTTTCTTGAGTTTTTTGTGAGATAATTTCGAAACCCTAGTGGTTACTGTTATCAATTCAGCTCCAATGTGTAAGTTGTCTTTAAGTACAATCAAAGATTGCTTGTTTAATGAAGAAGCCTGTCAAAAGGAGATGGAAGTTGATATCAACCAGGTTCTTGTCACTGAAAGGAGGGGTTAAAGTAAGAGCAGGGGACTGGAGGGAAAAGGAAAAGGTAATAATAGATCCCAGAGTAAAGGGAGAGCTACATGTTAGAAATGTAGAAAACCAGGGCATATCAAAAAGTATTATAACTCATAGAAATAAGGACAAAGGGATGACAAGAATCAGAAGAAGACTAATGAGAAAAAATATTGTAGCAATTGTCTCACATGAATGTTCAGATGATGATGTTGTTACACTAGTCTGTGCAAACGGAGAGTGCAACTGTATTATTGTTTCTAATGCTAAGTCAGTTGTCAATTTAACTGCTTCATATCACTATGTTGCCAAGAGAGAGTATTTTAGATCCTGTAAGGCTAGTAACTTGGCAGTGTCAAGATGGGTAATAATAATATATCTGATATTTTTGGGATAGGTGATACATGTATTCAAATCAATGTTTGGTACACAATTATTTTGAACAATATGAGACATATTCCAAACTTGTGCTAATTTGATCTCTATAAGTACTCTAGACAAGGATAGTTATGAGCATCAACTTGACGATGGTATCTAGAAGCTCACCAAGGGTTCTTTACTTTAGCAAGAGATAAACTTTGTTGCACACTTTATAAGACACCCGTGAGGGTGTGTAATGGTAGATTAATGTTGTTGAGGATGACGCTTCACCAAGTCTCTGGCATCGAAGGTTGCTCACATGAGTGGGACAGGGTTGAAGACTCTAGTCAAGGAGTCCTTCAGTTTTTGTTTTAAAGTAAAGCTCTCAACCTTCGTGATTATTGTCTATTTGGAAAGCATCATAGAATTTCTTTTCACAAGCTTCTAAAGCACCATAAAAAAGTTAAAATCAATACACTCTGATGTATGTGGTCCTATTGAGGTGGAGTCTTAACATGATGGTAGATATTTTGTCTTTTTTAGTGATAAGACTTCACATAAGACTTAGGTGCATATGTTGAAAGCAAAAGATCATGTATCCAAAAGTTTCAACACTTACCATGGTGGAAGAGAGAGACATACATGCCGTTGCGACAGACAATGGTAGTGGGTACCTTTGATGAATTTGAGGAGTACTGCAAAAATCATGACATTCACCATGAGAAGACGAAACCTAGTATACCCCGGCACAATGGAGTTGTAGAAATGATTGATAGAACCATTGTAGAGAAGGTGAGATCAATGCTCAGAATGTCCAAGTTACCAAAGATCGACATTCTGAGGTGAAATTGTTCATACGATAGTCAACATCATTAGCAAAGCTCTATCAATTGCTTCGTGGTTTGATATTCCAAAGCACGTGTGGTCTGGAATGAATGCTTCTCGCAAAAATTTGAGGGCTTTTAGGTGTAAGGCCTGTATGCACATGCCAAATGAATAGAGATCAAAACTTGACAATAAAGTCACTCCTTGTATGTTTGTTGGCTATGGTGATGAGGAGTTCAGCTATAGATTATGAGATCTAGAGAAGAGGAAAATAGTAAGAAGCCATGTCTTTGTCTTCCATGAGCATCAGACCATGGCTAACATGGATTGCTCTAGGAAGAATACTCAACATCCTACTGGTGTGGTTGATCTAGCACATGTACCTATCTCATCTAAAGGTGCCATTAATAGACGAGTTATGCTAAAGATAAAACCTGGGAATGCTGTAGAACCAACTATAAATAGTATTCCTGATTGTGCTCTTGATTAGGGAGAGCAATCTCTTAGAGTTGCTGTAGATCCTCCAGCCAGGAGAAGTTCAAGAGATTACTAGGTATCCTAGTTTTGAGTATATTCTTCTAACTAATGAGGATGAGCCAAAGAGTTTCGAAGAGATACAGTCTCATAAGGACAAGCAATATTGGATTCAAGCCATGGAGGAAGAGATGAGTTCTTTAAATAAAGATGATACTTATGATTTAGTGGAACTTCCAAAAGGCAGAAAGGCACTATGTTATAAGTGGGTGTTCAGGTTGAAGAAAAATGACTATTAGAACGTGAAATGTAAGGCTCGACTAGTGATAAAAGGTGTGCTCAGAAAAAGGGCATTGACTTTAGTGAAATCTTTTCTACTATAGTGAAAATGGGTCCCATTCGGGTTGTATTGGGATTGGCTGGTAGCTTGGATCTTGAATTTGAGAAACTAGATGTGAAGACTACATTCTTATAGAGATTTAGCGAAGGAAATCTATATGTAAGGGTGTTGACTTCAGTGAGATCTTCTCTCCGCTAGTGAAGATGAGTTTCATTCTAGTTGTATTGGGATTAGCTGCCAGCTTGGATCTTAAACTTGAGCAATTGAGAGTTTTGAAGTTGAAAGGAAGGAGCACATGGTCTGTAGGTTGAAGAAGAGTATGGTTGAAAACAGGGTTCTAGACAATGGTACAAGAATTCGACTTGTTTATAATGAGCCAAGGTTACAAAAGGACAGAAGCTGATCGTTGTGTATACATTCACCAATTTTTCGGTGGTAGCTTCATTATCCTATTGCTTTATGTTGGTGACATGTCAAATGTTTAGCAAAATGCTAATTTGATTAGCAAATTAAAAGAGGAGTTATTCAAATCTTTTGACATGAAAGTTTTGCACCAAGTGAGATAAGCTTTGGGCATGGACAGTGCCTGATATCGAAAGAACGAGAAATTATAGCTATCACATTAGAAATATGTTGAACGTGTACTTGAAAAGTTCAACATGAAAAATGTCTAGCTAGCTAGTACACCACTTGCCACTTACTTCAAGTTAATCAAGAGAGACTTCTACAATCTAAGGAGAAGAAATTAGAGATTTCTACAATCCCTCACCCTTTTGCGGTTGGTTCACTCATGTATACTATGGTATGTACCTAGTTAGATATTGCTCATACCGTTGGTGTTGTGACCAAGTTCTTTTCTAACCCAGGAAAGCCTTACTAGGAAATTGTTAAGTGGATCTTGATATACTTGTAGGGAAGAACCAAATTTTGTTTGTAGTTTGGTGGAATAGATCCAGTTCTTAAAGGTTATACTAGTTCTAACATGGCAGGTTGTTTAGATGGCAGAAAGTCCTCTTTAGGCTATGTCTTTATTTTTGTAGGGGGAGTTGGATGTGTTATGACAGTTGAAGTTGCAAAAGTGTGTGGCTTTATCTACAACAGAAGTTGAGTATATAGTTGTTCTTAAATTAGGGAAGGATATGTTGATGAAGTGCTTTCTTGAAGAGCTGGGGTTGAAATAGAAGGAGTATGTGGTGTTTTACGATAGTCAGAGTTTATAAACTTGAGTAAGAACTCCATGTACAGCTCGCATGTGAAACATATAGATGTGAGATACCATTAGTTATGGTTTATTATCGAGGAGAAGCTAATGGAGTTAAATAAGATTCACGCCGACAAGAATGTCATTGATATGTTGACTAAAGTCATTCCTAGGGGCAAGTTCAACTTATACACATGGTTAGCTGGGTTGAGCTCCAAGGTATGTGATGAGGAGTGAAGGTCTCTTCTCTTTTGGCCGGAGAGAGATTTGTTGGATTGGACCAACTACCCAATTTGGTCCAGCACATCTGTTTGCAATTAGCAAAGAAAAAGGAAAAATTAATTCATACTTCTTTGGTTTTGTGAGTCCACATTTGGACTTGGTATAGGTTAAACCTAGGATGTTTTAATTATGTTTCTACTCATGATCAGCTTTGGCACTGAGCACTTGTTTATGCAAGTGATTACCTTGTTTGTCATGGTGCATGGAGATCATGTCGCAAATGAATTTTGACACACTTGATTATGGTGATGATTTGTTGATTTTTGGAAAGGGACATATAATCTCAGTGGAGTCTTTTTTTGGCAGTTTTGAGGAATTCACTATTGTTTTCGGAATGTTAGTCAATTCATATAGATATGAGGTATCCTTTTGAGGTGTCAATGGGATGATCAATAGTAGATGCTTAAATTTGTGAAACTGAGGAAGGGATGTTGCTACTCAGATATTTGGGTTACCTTTAACTAGTAAGAAACTACGAATGATACAATGGTCTCCTTTCATCAATAAGATTCTTGCTAGAATAAATTCATTGACTAATTTTTATTCATCATATGCTAGCAGGTTGTCATTATTCTAGTTAGTGTTTTCCATGTAAATTTTTAGGCACAACTATTCGTACCTAATAGTGTTTTTCATGTTCATACCTAATAGTGTTTTTCCATGAAAACATTTTAGGCACAACTATTAGGCTCTGTTTGGACCATGAAAACTTTGGTAGAAAGGAAAAAATTTTGGAAAAGTAACTTTTCTTCTTGTGTTCGATTTAGAGAAAATCACAACGAAAAAAATATTGAGGAAAATTAGGTGGAAAAATTGTTAGAAACAAGTGATAAAAATTTTCCCCATAAATTGTAAGGAAAGTTTGGGAAAAATTTCCAGCCTGCTCTAAACTCGCACTGCTTAGATGATATCAAAGTGATTCAAGTAATTTATTAACATTCAAATTTCTCATCCAAATTCTTGTATTTTTTTCTCAATCCAAACAAGAGAAAAAAAAATTCACTTTCTCCCTAGCTTTTTTTCCTTCAGCTTTTCTTTCCACCAAATTTTCTAAGGACCAAACGGAGACTTATTGTTCTCTAAAGTTGATTAAGGATGCAGAGAGGTATTGTGGGGTGTTCTGTTGTGGGCAAGCAAATGTTCAGATAGAAGGATGTCTCCAATAACATGAGAAACTGCTGCATACTAAAGAACCAAGGGGAATTAGGTATGTTCCATTAGGAGTTGAAAATTGAAGAAAAAAATTGTGGATAAAATGGACACATGTATGCTACATATAAAATAGGGGAAATTCTGGGAGGTTAAGTCCCCCAACCGGTAGTGATAATAGTCCAAAGGTTGTTCAAGAATGGCGGCAAGTTGAAGACCATAGTGCTCACCCCCTAGAAGTGTTGTTATATCTTAAGCATATATTTAAGTATGTTGGGAGGAACAAACTAGGAGTATAGTTTTTTATTTTGGCCACCTATTTCTTGACATGTATAGTTTTATGTTATGTTTAATGATTTATTGCAGGTTGCCTACAAATGACAGGTTGAAGAAAATGGGGATTGGTAAGCAATAGAGGATTGAAGAAGTTTTGCTTGTGGATGCCATTGTAGGTGACTAATAAATAGGATGACATTAGCAAAAGGTGACTATAAGAAAGTGTTGAAACATATTGTTAGAGCAGGCCCAGTGCGACAATACATATGTTACATCAGAGAAAGGAACATCAAAATAATTTTGAAAGTGAGAAAAAAAAAAAAAACAGTCACAAGATGTGGTTAGAGACATTATATTGACTATGCATATTAGATGTTAAGGGCGGAGAACAACAATAGATTATTTTGATAAGCTCGTTAATCATTTGTGTAGGACAATTGGGAAAACCCTCGTGTATATGGCAAGAGATGCTTAAGGGACGGGGCGACTTTGTGCATTAGTTGGCAAGATTAAAATATAAGATCCTACTTACGTACTTAATGCTAATATTTTGAAAGTAATGAAAGTTAATGCTCTAAAATAAAGGAAACACCTTTTTTCGATCATTATTTGGGCAAAACCTTGGAGCACAAAACAAAAAGTATAATAAAACAGTTTCTACGAACAGTTGACATCATCTGTTAACTTAAAAAATTTGCAAGTAAACCAAATAGCTAGGATGATATGTTTGCTTTTAGCTTAGACTACGAGGTAGTTGACTAGGTTATGATGCTAAGCTTGGTTTTTTGTCTCTCAAGCTCTTTCCTCAAGCTCCTAGTAATTCTTCTTATAGCATGGATCTCATCAGCTATGGTAGTCATTACATTTTTCTTATCGAATTCAATTACTTTTTTAGTAATTTCAATTGGATTAGGTAAATCTTGCAATGCATGGCTTGGTAACTCTTTGTCGGCATTGATCATCTTCTTTATTGGGCTTTTAAATTCATTAAAAACACCTTTTTATTGACTTGGTTGTCGAAATCATTAGAGCATTCAAAATGTCCAAAGAACTATCAATCCCCTACTCATAATTTGTAGATGACTCATTGTTAGGGTTGTTTGATTTTATGACTTAAACTTTTTAATATAAACTGGATGACTTCTTACAAGCACTGTGGATTGAGAGATAATTCTGCTACTAGAAGATTCAAGGTTAAGCTACCTTTGATGCCTTCATCAGCAACTTGAATTTCTTCGTCCTTCATGTCCCTAAAGGCCGTATGAGATATTGCCCTATAATTTTGCTTAAGAACCCATGTCCAAATCATCTTTTTCTAAGGTGTATTCCTCTGTCCATTAAACCTAGGTTGGAGCCTCCTCTGAAACCTTTCCCAAGCCTCAGCCCTCAGGTAGATTAGAATTTGACCCAAACTGTTATTATCAATTCAAAACATATCTATATAATTGACTTAAGCATATTATCATAAGGGTCATTGAAGCTCTTTTTTGGGGGGTCCTTAGGTTATGGTTTTTTTTTTTGGGGGGGGGGGAGTGTGAACAAATTAGATTTGGGCACATTCGAAAGGCAATTGTTTTGCATGTCTTCATAAATAACTGAAACAACTTTCCCAATATCCCAAAACCTTGTAATCGATGTAAAGTATGGTTTTGAAAACCAGCCAGAACGGCAGGTCAGATCGGTCGGGCTAGGAATCGGTCATAGCAGCAGTAAAGAAAAATAAAAAAAAACGTTCTGCCAATCGAACCGGGAAAACTTGGTCAAACTAGGAAGCTCGTTCGAACCGACTAACTTATGGTTTAACGGGGTTTTCCCAACTGATATAAAATGTTTTTTCTGTTGTTTCATTTCATTTTTTTCACACAACCCAGGCCCTTCGTCCCTCTCTCTCTCTCAACAGACTCTAAACATTGCAAACCCTAGTTGCATAGACCAGCCTCACCAACGTCGAGCAGCTCCTCCGTTCGCCACCCTCCTCATGTTCTGACACCGGCGGACGTGATGGCAATAAGTATGGTTTGATTTTTCGATCTATCTCTGTGCTTCTCTTTCTCACTGTTCTTGTTGCAAACTGAGCTTCTAACGCCCCTCCTCTTTCTATGCATTTCTTCCAGGTCGCAAGCCGATCATCTCCTCTCTCCCTCCCCCCCCTCTCTCTCTCTCTCTCTCTCTCTGCTGCAACCTATTGACGCCGGTGGAGTTTGGACATCAATTGAAGCAGGCGGCTCGGGCAGAGGACTTTTGAGGTTGCTTGGGCTTTTAATTCTTTCAAGTTTCGATTTCTAATTAACTTTGCTTGGTGAACCAGTGAGGTTGTTTACTTGTTTTGAATGAAATCTTCACAATTAAACTTCATGGTGATCTTATTTGAATGATTTACTAAGTTTCTTCTACTGCTTGACTTCTTGTGCCACAATTGAACACCTCAAAATCTTGACAATTAATCTCACTGCCCGTGCCACAACTAGGGCTACATGTCCAGATTTTGAGGTGTTTGGGTTTTAGTTATCTTTTACTAATATGCTGATTAATAGTTCATATACATTGAGATCTTTTTGTGGTTGTGTGATTGTGGTGGTTGATTAATTTGGATTTAGATATATGTTTGCCTGTGTGATTGTGGCGGTCGATTAATGGGCATTTGGCTGAGACTTGTGAGAATGTGAGTCTACTTAGAATACTCATGTAAATGTATAACCACTTGACTTGTAGGAAAAATACAACATATATATATATATATATATATATATATATATATATAATATATATATATATATATACACGTAAATTATTACGTACAATCGGTTGGACACTTCATTTGTCCACCCAATCCCACATCCCAGCGGTTATATGCGTTGCTTATTTGAACTGCCACTATATATATATATATATATATATATATATATATATATATATATATATATATATATATATATATATAATATATTCATTGTTCTTAATTTTTGAACTTGCCGTTTGCCGTTTTCATTCTCTCTCATTCTCGCACTCAGTGGTCAATGTTGCAATTGCTTTACTATTCTGCCAGTTCTTACCAAATGGTTGAGTTTGATCTTAACGTTGCTCTTGATGTTGAATCTTTATCAAACGTGATTTCATCATCAGGTTTGATATCGTTTTTGGATCTCTGTTTTTGTGCTCGTATTTTGAAGTTATGTGCATGGATTTTTGATTAGTTAGTTTCGAGCTGTTTGAACTGGTATGCATTCATTATTGCGGTGCCGTGACCTGACATTATAATGCAATTGTTATTGAGTGGGTTATTTTGCGATTTGCTGTTCTGCATTTTGGCAGAATGTTTAATTGGTGGTGTTAGTTGTGTTTTGTGTTAATTTCGGTTAAGATACAAGTGTATAATGGTTTTTTGGTTTAATTGCTGAATATTAGGTGAATTTTGGTTGCTGACATATGAGAAATGATAGCTTATCGTTATGAGTTTTTGACTCACTAAATATAGTCGTTGACTCACTAGTGGCATATATTTTGCTCACTAAATATAATATGTTACGTTGTACTACATAGCAGTTTTTTGCTCACTAAAAGAAACTTTTAGCTCACTCGGATTGAAGTGTGGGCTCACCAAGTTTGCATTATAGCTCACCGCAAATGTTATGGTTGTTTTTCTATATGATATTTTTACTGTTGCTAGGTACATATGAGAAACAACAACTCACTAATATGTGTTATGTGCTCACTATATATAGTCGTTGGCTCACTAATAAAAATATCTTCAGCTCACTGAGGTTCAGATTGTATGCATGAATCCATGTATGTATGAATCATTTATCAGTTTCTGTGCTCACGAAATGTAATTTCTATATTCAATCTTGTCCCTATCATAGAATAGAATTTGTTGCTTCGACCACGCTACATAGCATTCTGTGCTCACTAAGACAAGCTTTTGGCTCACTGGAATGAAGCCTCTGCTCACCAATGTTACATGATAGCTCACCACAAAATTTTTTTTTTTATGTGGATGATACTTTGTTTTACATATCTACATTAGATCGTTGTGTTGCTGAGGTAGTTGATGTTGATGATTATGTTAGGATTTTGTGTAATCATACTAGTGGTTCAAAGGGCAAAGGTGTAGCTTCTGATGATGGTAATGGTGCTGGTAGTGTATCTAACTATGTTGTGATTGATAAGGAGAAATGTGTAGATGGTGATGAATGTGTTGTTGAAGTGAAGGAATGTGAAGAATAAGAGCTGATTGGTAAAAGGGTCAGTTCTCTAGATGCTGCATTTGAGATATACAATGAGTATGCTTTCCGTAAGGGTTTTTCCATTAGGTATGACAAGTTGCGAAGGAGAGAGGGTTCACAAGAGGTTTGTTCAAGGGAGTTTTGTTGTAGCAAACAAGGTATTAAAAGGTGTCCAAACAAGAGAAGACATTTACCAAACAGAGTCGGAGGTGTAATTGCAAAGGTAGAGCTCTATTTTACATTGAACCAAATGGGGAATGGGTTTGTAAGAAACATGATATTGTTTATAATCATAAACTGCTTTTGGAAGATGAAGTGCATAAGTTGAGGTCACATAAAAAAGTCAAGAAAGTTCATGTGGACTATTTCCAAAAGATGAGGAGAAATGGTATGAAAGTTTCGCATGCGTATCGACTTCTAAGAAATGAGGCTGGGGGCTCACAATCACTTGGTTTTAGCGAGACAGATGCATACAATAGTGTTGCAAATGAAGTCAAGAGGACTTTAGATGGGGGCGATGCCAACCATTTGATGTTTGTTTTAGAAGCTAAGTGTGGTAATGAACAAGATTTTTTTTATAAGTTTAAATTGGACGAGGACGATTGTTTGATGTGCTTCTTTTGGAGAGATACACAAATGAAATGTGATTACATGTTGTTTGGTGATCTCCTTGTATTTGACATAACATATAGGACCAATCGTTATGAGATGATATGTGCAACTTTTGTTTGTGTGAATCATTATGCAACAAATGTTATGGTGGGATGTGGGTTTTTGATGAACGAGAAGATTGAGAGTTTTATGTGGTTATTTAAAACATTCTTGGAAGCTATGGGTAATGTTCAACCGAAAACTATGATGACGGGCCAAGTATTTTCTATTGCAAATGCTATTGAAAAGGTGTTCCCCTTAGCAAAGTATAGGTTGTGTACTTGGCACATCTTGGAGAATTCCAAAAAGAATATTGGTCATCTTAGAGTATTGGGTAGATTTGTTGATAAGTTTGGCCATGTTTTGATGAGATGTGATACAGAAGCAGAGTTTAACTTTTGTTGGTAGAGGTAAGCCCTGTTTGTGCTTGCTGACTTTTAATGTGCTCACCAAGTTATTGCTTTATGCTCACTAATTTTTAGTGTCTGCTCACCAAGGTTATATGTTTTGCTCACTGGGCTATGCCTTCTGCTCACCATGGTTACATTTTCTGCTCACTGATTTATTATTTTTTTGGTAACTAGTTTTGTGTGTTAGGCTGGTTGAAGAGTATAATTGTGCTGAAAATGCTTGGTTAGTTAGATTGTTTCAGTTGAAAGAAAAATGGTGTCCCACTTATTGCAAGGATTTTTTCTCTGGTGGCATTTTATCATCACAAAGAAGTAAGTCGACAAATGCTTCTTTGTTAAAGAGAGTCAATGCCACTTGTGGGTTGTTTGATTTTTACAATATATTCTGTGATGTTACTGAGTGGAGGATTAAGGACAAGGATGAGAATGTGAAAAATAAGGATGGATTTCCCGAAATGTACTTGCCACATGTTAGCATTTTGCAGCATACTTCAAAGATCTATACGAACAACTTGTACAGATGAGAATGAGTACATCAAAGGAGAAGAGTACTGTCAAGATCTTCTTAGCTCAAGTAAAACCCCGTACAGTACAGAGCATACATATGTTGTGTATGAGAATCGCCTTTTGAAGAAGTTTGGGTTTGTGGTTAGGTTTAATTTACCAGACCATAACATTGTTTGCGATTGTAAAAGTATAGTGAGAGTGGTATTCTCTGCTGCCATTGCTTGCATATTTTTAATGTTCATTGTGTGGCTAAAGTCCCTAATCAATACATTTTGAAACGATGGATTAGGCTAGTAAGACCCCTACGGGCCGTAGAAGAAGCTGTAAGTAGTAGCAATGCATCTGGTGTTCCCGGTTCCATATGGAGGGTTCAGATACATAGGCAGTTTGAGGCTTTGCTTCTTACAAGTGAATCAAATAGTCAAGCAAGAAAGCTATGTGAAGAAGCCTTTGCGAAGCTGAAGGGTGATGTTGGTGTTGTTTTGTTGGTTCTGTTTATATTTCTGACACTGAAAATGATCAACAGTCCAGTGGTAGTAACAAAATCATTGGTAACCCTAAAAGTTCGAGGAAGAAAGATGAAAGGAATGTAAGGAGGAAGAGTACAATGGAGAAGATATCAAACATTGTTAGATCAAGGAAGGTAAGGTTTTGTTCAAGAGATGGAGGAGTTGTGTCTCAAGATCAGGTGAAATTCTATTGTTAAGCTCATTTAATAATCTATATTTCTTATATTAATATTGTTTTGGAGATTGCTGATTTTGCTGCTAATACTAGTACAATTAATATGTGGTTTTAGCTCACTAATTGTTTTGATACGCTCACTACTATATGGGCTCTGCTCACTAAATGTTTGTATTGGCTCACTACATTTTCAGTTCTCACACTATTACTCTTACACGTTGCACTCACTATATTTATACGATGGCTCACTATATGCATATATATGCTTACTACCAATACGTTTTTGCTGTGGTGGTTTAGGTTGTTGCTGCAGGTTCATCTAATGCCCCAATTGCATCTAATCCAACGGTAGACTTTAATGAAATGTATAGGGTTTTTAGCTTGATTTTTGATGAAAGGTTGAGGCAAACAAATGGGGATACGATTCCTAGCAATCAGTTGAATCAATAGTATGACTTGAACAAATATTTTTAATGTAAGTTTGTTTCTTGATTAATAGTGGTCGAATGTGTATTCTTTATCATCATGATGTGTTTTTCTTTGAAGTTTAAGTAAATGATATTGAATAATTTTGAAGGTTATAGTAGTGTGAATACTTTTGACAGTCATAATTTGTTACTCGCTGCTAAAGATTCATAACTCATTAGTTTTATGTGTTAGCTCACTATTTTCCACAAAACTAATGTAATATTTTTGATGACTTTATATTGTAAAAGAATAGCATTGTATGACAATGACATGTTGAACACTTTAATATTTGAGATAATATTACAAAGAAAATATCATTGTACTTTGATTCTGCATGCATTCATAGAATTTAGCATAGTAAAAGATATAGCTCACTAGATTTTGATACGTGCTCACTCCATGCGTATTCTAGTTTACTGGAATTTGATATAGTAATCGATTAAAGATATCAAATAGTAAATGCTGTTTACTAGTAGTTCACCATCATTAAAGGTATGAATAGTAACAGTCTAAGTTAAAATTAGTCTAGCTAAAAATTAGACTGTAAACATAAGTTTCTACAATTATTCTAACTTAAAGTAAGGCTGATTAGTCATGATGTTTGCACTTGAGGTTCGGCTGATTTTGCATTCAGTTCTGCTTGTTGTTTATCGTGGAACTCTTTGGTGAGCCTCTTCACCCTATTTTTATATATGTTGTCATCATTGTTGACGATTTCATAGCAGCACCTTGCTCGCATTACATCAAGCAGATTTTTATCCTGCAAACAAAACCCCAAAAAAATTAAAAATGAACCATTAATAAGTGTTGTATTTATTTTGAACATATTTTTGCAGAGAACGAATGTTTGGTAAACTTACTTCATTTTTCTTGAAGCCACAATCCCACTTATCTCTCTATCCAAAATAAGTCTCCATGTGCCTCATGCAAAAAATTTCACAGTCTGTGACATTATCTGTTGTCCTCCATTGCATTCTCATTCGCACTTGTTTCATGTTCTTCACAATTTCATGTTTCGAGTGGCCAACACTCTTTTGAAGAAATCTTCCAAAAGATCTTGTCTGTGTAGAATAAATAATTTTGTTCAGCTCACTGGAAATGGGCATTAGCTCCCCAAATATGTGTGTTGGCTCACCACGAATGTGTATTGGCTCATCAAATACGTGTGTTAGCTCACTACATATACATGTGAGCTCACCAAATACATGTGTTAACACACCAATATTATGTGTTCGCTCACTACACATACTTATTGGCTCACTGCGTACGTGAAATAGCTCACCAATATTATGTGTTAGCTCAGCAATAATATGTGTTAGCTCATCATATTTGTAAACTCACCACTTTTTTGTGTTGATGTATTATAGAGTAAATGATTCAGTGAGCATTTGAACATACCACTAACAGATGGGTTTCTCCATATGTGGTTTTGTATGGAGCAGTGATGTGCATGTTGTCGATGATATCAAGCCTTTCCTTCTTCAAATCAAAGCAGAAGACGAAGAAGTGCTTCTTGTGACATACGGGGAAGAACACTTTGAAATTGGAGAATGATTAATATTATATAATGTGATATTTTTATATATAATTAAAATGCATTATCTTGTTGCTTACTAAATGCAATAGTTTTCCTGAGATCCATTTGTCACATCTCTGGAATTCTTTTTGAAGAATTATTTCAAAATCAATGTATCTTGCCTCCACTGATTTTGCTGGATTTATCGAGGGGTCCAAAGTTGACTGAATGTTTACAACAGTACAATTAGTTGCTTGATTATGTGCATTTGTGTAAATGTAAAATAAGTATGTACTTACCATTGCATCAGCCGGTGTAAAAAATCTTCTTGAAGATCCTTCATTTCTCTTTCTCTTCAAATTGTTGAGGATAGCAGACCAAACATTGATCACCTGGGCATCAATGTATTCTCGTGGATGCATGGTAGACATGTGATAATGATATGCAACATGTATGTCGTTATCAAAGATTTCTTCACTGGTTCAGTAAGAAAAGTAAAAAAAACAATGTAAGTTTATATTCATTTTATTTTAAATGTTTTTAAGTGTGGTATGTGTCAGAGTTATGTGTTGACTTTGGATCAATGTCCAGTGACGGATGGAATACATATTCAGCTACCATCCTCTCAAGGGCTGACAAATCCCCTGTAATCTTGGTTATTCTTTGCACAAAAGGAGAGTAGAGGGGCTCTGTCACTGGGTGTTTCTCTCTTCTCGGTTGATGTCTGGGCTTCTTGTTGTGCTCTTCTCCTGGATACATAATATGTGCAAGTGCTCACTAAAATAATTGTTGAGCTCACTAAAATACTTGTTGTGCTTACTATCATATATGTTTTTTATAGTCACACATATGACCTGCTTAGTAACACATGTGTTCTGCTCACCAAGTTATACACTATGGTCACTACAATATAACTTCTGCTCACTAACTTATGTGTTCTGCTCACCAAGTTATACTTTATGCTCACTAAATTTTAACTTCTGCCCACTAACATATGTTTTCTGCTCACCAAGTTATTGGTTATACTCACTAATATATGTGTTATGCTCACCATCTCACTAGCATATGTCTTCTGCTCACCAAGTTATAGGGTATACTCATTGAAAGTGAAAGCATGGTCAATGAAAATCCTTACCATTCTTTTTTTCTTTTTTGTTCTTTCCTTCTTCTCTGCCTTGACATTTCTGCTCTCTTTCAGTTATTTTTTGCTTTTCTTCCCCATCTGTTTGTGTCTCTGGAATTGGTAGTGGTGGTGTTTGAGATGATTCATATGGTGGTTGTGTCTCAAGGATTTGTGAAGGGTGTTGTGGGTGGGAGGGTGGTGGTGTTTGGTGTGCCTTTGGAGGAGGGGAAGGTGGTGGTGTATAATGTGTTTGTGGAGGAGGGGAAGGTGGTGGTGATTGATGTACCTTTGGGGGAGGGGAAGATGGTGGTGTCTGATGTGTTTGTGGATAAGGGGAAGGTGGTGGTGACTGATGTGTCTATGGATAAGGGGAAGTTGGTGGTGTCTGATGTGTCTCTGCTGGGGGGTGGTGGTGCTTGATCTACTTTTGAAGGGCAGGAGGAAGGTGGTGTGTGAAGTGATGCTGGTGCTGTTCGTGTTGTAGTAGTTGGGCTTTGGCTATCATCAATTAGCTTAAAACTTGGCATGTCATTGCCACATTGCCTTGATGCAGAAGCTTTGCTGTTGGTGCTGCTGGTCTGTTGTTGCCTTACAAACGCATTCTCCAACTCATTTATAGCCTGCAATACAGCACCTTTGTTCCACCATTCATCATCTTGACTGAATGATGGTATCTCAGCAGTTTCATCGCCCTTTTCTCTTTGTGTCATTGGTGGGGATTTGCAGATTTAAGCCTCACAGAAGGAAGTGAACATGCTTATGGCCTTATCTCTTATCTTCTTGAGTGCTTCATTGTTTTGGTACCTTTTTGACAAGTAGTCCATGAATGTCCTGGACCTCTTGAATGCACTCGCTAAAGCCTTTGTTACTTCAGCCACTTCTTCCATATCTTTCTGTAATGTGGATAACATTTAAGTATTGTAAGATGTTAGATAGATATTTGGTTAAAATATTTCATTCTGCTTGACTTATATAAATGAAATAAAGAAATAAATATTACCTCTAACTCTGATGGTTCATCATTTTCTGCTAAGATCTTTTGATGTTCTTGTTTTTGTGGTTGAGGTTGCTTTTGTAGAGGTGGGTCAGTATATACTTCCTTGGGTATTTGTATTAGAGGCTCCACTCTTCTCTTTCCAAAGCCATTTGGCCCTTCTGTGCCAGCAAGTTGATTGGCTTTTCTCTCTTCTCTGACTCTTTCCCTTAACTTTTCTGTTGTCTAGCTCTTGATTGTTGGGAATTGCCTCTGACAGTCCTTCTTGTTAAGAGAACCCTGTCAAGATATAGTAACTGTAAGAGAAATATTCTTTGTAATCAGTCTGTATAGCTTACCAAAAGTTTTGGTGTGCTCACTAAAGAACACCTTCTGCTCACTATAATATGTTGCGCTCACTAAAGTATATGCCATGCTTACCATGACATGTGTTAAGCTCATCAAAAGTTTTGGACTGCTCACTAAAATACATCTTCTGCTCACTATAATGTATGTTGCTCTCACTGAAGTATATGACATGTTCAAAATGATATATGTTTAGCTCACCAAAAGTTTTGGACTGCTCACTAAAATACATCTTCTGCTCACTACAATGTTTGTTACGCTCACTAAAGTATGTGCCATGCTCACCATGACATATGTTAAGCTCACCAAAAGTTTTGGACTGCTTACTAAAATACATCTTCTGCTCACTACAATGTACGTTGATCTCATTAAAGTATATGACATGCTCAAAATGACATATATTTAGCTCACTAATTCTATATGTTTAGCTCACTAAATATGACATTGTGCTAAATGAAAACATGATATTCTGACATAGTATAAAGAACTTACCATCAAGAATAGAATAGAGCCATCGAAGTTTGAAGCCCTCTTTTTGACAGATTCACATAATCTGTCAATGGTGTACTGACACCAATCAATTGATGCTATGTCCTCAACATGAGCAACATGCTTAGCAAAATAGGGTGCGCAATGTACGTTCTTTGAACCATTGAAGAAGCATGATACCATGTACATTACAAAGTTTCTTTTGAAACTTTCCCCTGCATCAGTCTGGTTGAGAATGTATTGTGGCATCTGGCTTAATTTAGGGGTCCTATCTTGCAGATTTCAGTCTTTTCTCCATGCATCAAGGACTTCATTGTATTTGGCATCTTTGGAATTTTTCCCATAAAACTCCTCAACTTTCCTTCCATTAATGGGGAGTGCCAATGTATTGGTGTAATATCAATTCTTTTGTCTCGTAATATGTACAAGGTGACTGAGTATGGGTCAAATCTGTCCACTAGCCATTTGCATTAATCCTCTGGCAATTTTGTGACCTATCAATGGAGGAATCCTCCAAACCCCATATCTTGTATTGCCTTTGTCTATGCCTCATTGAAATTAACAATCATGCCAACAAACCCTGATGGTGACATTCTTGATTGAAAGATCTTCTTGTGCTTTGTATCCCCCTCTGCAGGCTTTGGCACTGATTGCACAGACTTGGGGCATTCAACAGGTACAGCAGCACTTTTTTGGACATGCTGTTTCTTCTTTAGGGATTTATGTTCTTTTTTATACTTTGTAATTGAGAGTTGTGCACTCTTTACAAGAGGTTTAGGACTCTTTTGCACATCCTCCTTCTTCTCGGGTTGTGACTTAATACACTTTTTTGCCCTCAGTTGTATTTTCTTTGACCTGGACTTTGTTCCTTCTTTTATCTTCTTTATTCTCTTCACCAATACTTAATCATCAGAGTCTGATTCATCAACATGTCCAGGGGGAGGCATTTTGTAAGTGGTGTCTTCCACAGTGTCATCTGTTTCCTCAGAAGGTTGTTAATGACTGTCAGTAATTATTTTTCATAGCTTTCTTGTGCTGTGTTTTTGGGAGCATTGGGAGAGTTTTTGCTGTGCATTGTTTTCCTTTTTTTTTTCATCACGAACTTTAGTCTCTGCCCTGATGCTGTAGTGCCTTGCTGAGGTGGGTTTGCTGGTTTTGTTGCTGTTGTCCTCCCTTTTCCTAGTGAGTAGGCTGCGATGGTTGCATAGCATGCACACTCGGTATTTTTTCCAGCATCAATTTTTGTTTCTCCTCTGCTGTGGGAACTTGTGGCTGTTCATCTTCTGAAGTAGGTGGAGTGTTATAAATATTTCTGTTTTTCCTAACTTCTTGTGTCAGCCTTCTTTTAGTTGCAGTAGTACTTATTGAACTGGTTTTCCCAGCAGAGGTTGTCTCCATTGCGGTGGATAGGGTTTGCTGATGCTTTGGTTGAGTTGCGTTGGTTGCTTCTTCTTCAGCTGTACATGGTATATTGTATAAGTGAACAAGATATATAAGTAAATAAATGTGTAATGTTTAATGTAATGTGGGTCTCAATATACATATTTCAGCTCACTAAAATAAAAGGTATGGTCACAAATATTATAGGTCAGCTCACTAAAATAAACTGTCTGCTCACTAGAATTATAGATCAGCTCACTAAAGATAGTTGTCTGCTCACAAGAATGATGTGTGAGCTCACTAAACGTAGTTGTCTGCTCACTATAATTATAGGTCAGCTCACTGAACATAGGTGTCTGCTCAGTACAATTGCAGGTCAGCTCACTAAACATAGTTGTCTGCTCACTATATTTACTTATCAGCTCATTAGATATTTGTATTGGCTCACCAGTCCATGTGACAAGACTCACCATTTGACAGGTATTAACATAGAATATAATGTATACATATCTTAGCCTGAATTGTGAGGAATATCATCTTGCATTCCTTGACTTGTTTGATTTATTTTATTTTGATCATTTGAGCTTCAATAAAAAAGGAAAAGATAATGTTAGCGTAGTGGACTACATTGTGTTTTGTTTTCATGTATTTCAAGTGGTAATTACCTAATGTTCACTTACACAGATGAGATGTCTCTGACAGCCTTCATAATGATGTCTTGAGGGCTTGTGATTGACCCTTCTGTCTTTGATCTATGTTATGAAATAGTATTGAATGTTATGTTAATATTACAGAAAATGAGATAACACACTAGAATAAAAGGTACAGCTCAGTAGCAATTTAAGGTAAGGCACACTAGGATGTAAAGTAAAGCTCACTATATTATAAGAGAGAAGTCACAATAGGATGCATATGTCGACAGGAAATAGCATGGCTCATAATAATATAAGGTACAATTCACTATACATATGAAACAGTATATGAAAAGAGATTGGTGTTCGAGATTGCACACTTTAATGTATGGTTTCACTCTCTAAATTTAAGGTATGGCACACTAGGATGTAAAGTACAGCTCACTATATTATAAGAAAGAAGTCACAATAGGATGCATATGTTGACAGGAACTAGCATATTATTCACAGCTCACTGCAGTTTTTCCATGGCTCACTATATTCAAGTTATAGCTCACTAAAATATAGGGCACAACTCACTGAGCATGCATATGTTGACAGGCACTAGCACATAATGTACACCTCACCATATTTTTGTCATTTCTCACTATATACAAGCCTTGGCTCACTAGGTATGGCACACTAGGGTGTAAAGTACAGGTAACTATATTATAAGACGGACGTTAGTATAGGATGCATATGTTGACAGGAACTAGCATATTATTCACATCTCACTACAGTTTTGTCATGGCTCACTATATTCAAGTCATAGCTCACTAAAATATATGGCACAACTCACTGGAGTATGTATATATTGACAGGCACTAGCACATAATGTACAGCTCACCAGATTTTTTTCATGGTTCACTACATACAAGCCTTAGCTCACTACATTATAACACACGACTCACTGTAGCAGATATATGTGTACAGGAATAACCACATAGTTCATAGCTCACTAAAATGAAGATATAGCTCACCACAATACAAGGTACAACTCACGACAAAACAGAATCCTAATAGTTGAGGTAAAAGTGTCTTGGATGTATTAGTGAACATGAAGGCAAACGTGTTTATTGTAAATTTGCAGACAAAATCAGAAACAAGCACATACTGCTCACTGGTTATGCACGTTTGCTCACTAATATTAGGTTTAAGAAGTCTTAAGGTTATCAACATACCTCTTATGAGGAGTGTTTGATGCATCACTAGCAGATCTCTTCTTGGATGCAGATGAATGTTGAGCTTCCATCTGCAAACATGTGAAAAACGCGATAATGAGTGTGCGATTTTGTTGAAACCTAGAATGTCAAACGAATTCATCGTTTTCTTTCGATCATGCCAATAAGTTTCAAATTTGCTAAAGCCTACCTCGATTTTGTTTGCTTGAAACTTCAGTGGTGATTTTGCAAAGATTTCTTCGGTGAGCAAATGTAGCAGAATTTCTCCAATTGAAGTACGAAGTTGAGTGGGTTTTTGGAGATAGAAAGTGAGGGAAGTTTTTGGGTCGTGGTGTTTTCAAGTTGCAGCAGTTGCGAGCTTTTTTTTTTTTTTTTAAGGCGACGGGTTATTCACTTTTTGCAGGGTGGGAGCGCCAATTAGGCAGTGGGTGGGCCCGGTTATACAAATGCAATTGTGCAAGCGGGTGGATGGTATAATTATATATATATACACACACACACAAAATTTTCGACTCCACCAGGTCATACCGGTCGAATCCGGTTTTACAATAAACCGGGTCAACCGGTCCAATCTCGGATCAACCGGTCCAACCTCAGTCCAAATGGTCCAACCAATTGACCCATCAACTCACTCGACCAACTGGTTCAATCATCAGGTCAGGTTTCTTACCATTTATGTAAGGTTCTCCAAAGACCATTTACCAAGGGGAACTCCACAGCACATTAATATAGCTTTACCTATATATTTATCAAGAACCAAACGACTCCTTTTTTCGATGAATGTCAACAGCAGTTCCAACGTGAATGCCAACCAGGTAACCACTCGAGAATCATTGTTGTTTTTGTTTTTGTTTTTTTTTTTTTGGCGGTGATTCTTTAATCCTCCATTAATCACAACGGAGCTAACGATAGAGTATCAAGAGAGCACACGATTCTCATGACACCCCCAAAAAAAAAAAAAAAAGAAATTAACGGATAGAAAATTAGAGGTTTCACATTGCAAGTGCCTTCAAACTCAGTACCGATTAATGGAAATTAGTGTCTATCTCGAGTAAAATCTGTTGGAGTAGGAACAGTTCCAACAAGTCAGTACAAACAGACGTAGATCATAGCTCAAATAATATCTGCTTAGAGCCTACTGTGGTCGTAATTTGTTGACAAGTTTATCATACAAAAACAGCAATGCGCCAATCAAAAAAAGGACCTAAACCCATCTTGAACTAGGTCCAAGAATAAACTCTGTGCAAGCCTGGACTAAGCGGCACAAAATGTTCAAAGAAAAGCTAACACCGATTAAAGGAATGAATAGCAGCTCCAGATTGAAGTGAGCAAAAACTCCAAACAAGAAGCATGGAAGCTATCTGTATAAAGCATCTCTTTAAGAATGTCTAACATGCAGCCCAAGCATTAAAACTGTCAGCTGAAGAAAGGTCAAGCATCTTTCTAACTCAACCCATGCACAATTAATCAGCCAACGGAGTGGAGTGACGCAAATGATGCTTGTTAAGAAAGGGGCGTCTACTCTTGCTCGTTGTTTCCATAGCAGCATGTGGCTTCTCCCCCTTCAGTAAGCCTCTCAACAACATCAGAATGAAGGCCGATCATCTCCAATGTTTTCTCCCATAACCTATATGCAGTTTCAGTGTTGTGTGCCTCTTCTGAAGGATTAGTAGGACGACAATCCTGAGAAATGAAGGCACAAGTCGGCCAATTATCTGCCTTCAATAACTCACAGTATTCTGGAACCTGAGGATCAGTTGCTGCAAATAGCGTACTTCTAGAGCCTAAAACAGCGGGATTCATATTAGTTTCAATATTTTTCACGATTGACAATGGAAAATACCATGGAAAGACGAGAAATTGAAGAAAAAACTTTTTTTTCTCATGTTTAGGCTTAGGGAAAAAAGAACGGAACGTTTGAGGACAAGTCATGACAAATGAACTGTTTTGACAAATATTTTTTTCCTATCACAGAATCAAGTTCTGGTAACGCAAGTGCGTACTGCTTGTTACCTATTCCTCATCAAAGAAAGCTCAGCCATTTCAATGTTCTTTGCAGGCAAAATACAAGAACAGAAAAAAGGGACAGTATAAACACGTGCAGACTTCACTGATAATGTCTCGGGCTCTCAGCATTCAGACTACCGTAATTATCCAATGAGGGGGGATCATTATACCGAACCGAGAGCACCTATGTTATCCAAACTCAGGTACGGGTGTCTGATATGGATACGTGTTTGGCTATTTTCAACAAAATTTGCAGAGTTTCTTTGTAATTTGAGGTGTCAAGTGTCATCCCCTTGTCCAAGTGTCAAGGGTCCGACACGGGCATGGTGAGTTAAAATGAAGAGTCAGAGTAACATACGAGAGCACCTAATGGGGGGAAAAGAGAAACTGGGAGCCGAGGGCTTATTCCTTTGGGCGCATGGGAAATGGATGATATAAACAATCTCCTGAAATACTTGACAAGGTTGCATGGCTACACTCTGTACTAGAAAATGTCCATCTGATGAATCAAGTTGTCTTCAAGGTGGAGTATATGAACTCTCATATTCTTTTAATATCTATTATTTATTCATTTATCGAAGCGACATTGGAACCAACTACACATTCGCACCAGTAACCATTGCGATAATACTCGTAAGGAGAAGATTAGTGGGCAATAATGGGTATCATAAAACAAAAAATACAATTACCAACACCTACCTTCTTGGGGACTAAATATGAAATATGGTATAAGACGATATGCGGCTTGTACAATTCTAGGAAGATCCCTCGCCTGCACAACAGGTAACTTGCAGCAAAACGGAAGAAGAAATACATGATACATAGAAAACTCAGGTTCATGGAACTCACAACATTGGTCTGGACAATGCCAGGGGAGACACACACTACATTGATGCCAGATTCTGCCGGCAACTGCTTTTGAAGAACACTACTAAACATAATCTGAAAGGCAGATGAGAACATGAGTCTCTTGGATCACACTTAGCATGTTATTCTAATAACAAAAGTATGCATGTCAATCATTCCTGGCCCCTCCAAATGAAAGAACAATTCACAGCATCTACCACCTTTGTCTCTTTTTTTTTTTTGGCCGGGGGGGGGGGGGGTTTCCCAAAAATAAAGATAACGAAAAGAAAACATCACCAGTTGCCACAAAGCATCACAACTCCCCATATAAAGTAAACAGAGAATTAATCCTCATTAAATTCACAATTCTCCTAAGCCCAACAAAGAAGAAGATGCTGGAGCAGCAGGGAACTGCTCACACAACTAAGGTGTCTTTTCACCCCCCAGGATTTCCATTATCTATTTCTTGTAAATAAATAGTTCAAATGAATCACTAAAGCAATGAAAAAGATAAGAAAGGGAGCCAAATAGTCCCCCTTTTAAAATCCGATAAGAGAGGCCAAAAGAGGCAGGTCAGCAATCAGCTGGATAGGCACAGAACCGCTTAACCATCCTCATTGTAAGCAAACTGGAAATGCAAACTACCACTAAGAAAATTACAACCCACAGAAGGAATATTTATTATCAGAAGTTTGCACATAAGAGAAACGAACCTGAGCAAGCTTGCTGCTTGAGTATCCCACCAAACTTGTATATTTTCTCTTCCCCATAACAACATTCATGTCTTCAGGGTCGACAAATCCAACATAATGCATCTACACCAGAAGCGAAAAAATAGCATACAGTGAGCCAAGCAACAACTTTTATCTCATGACTCTGAACACGCTAAATCAAAGGAAATTGGACGGCTGCATGCAACTATTGAAATATAACAAACAACCAAGGACGAAATCTACTCTGCTAGAGCAAGGAGCCTGTAGATCCCTTAGCCAGCATATAGTTAAACCCTCATCCTTTTTCGCCCAATATACTTTTTCACCTATAAGCGAGACATTTCTTGGAACAAAACTATTGAGAAAAGATAAACAATAAAAGTAAAGAGTAAAATCTTTCCAATTAAAAGAATTCAACAATTGTGGGAGAAAGTAATTTGGGATAAACAAGAAAACAGGAATAGAAATAAGAAAGAAACAAAGCTCTATAGAGAGGATATATTTCTCATGTTCCCATGTCATTCCATCTTCAGAAAATGGCACTCTTGAATACAAACAATCCTACTCAGGATGAAGATGCAGGAGTGGGGTTTTTTTTTTTTTTTGGGAGTAATCCAAAATCATTTAAAAAGTCACCAACGGGATGTCGCCCATGTACAAAGGGAGTGGAAGCAATTACAAAAATCATCAACCCCTCACTCTTCACACTATGATGAAGCAGCAATGAAAAATGAACAGTAGAACAAATCATAGACAAATAATATGACATAGGACACCTTCACAGCAAGCATGTTCAATAAACTTCATCTTCATGTCTGGCCCCGAGCTCTTTACGTATTTATTATAGAGCTAACGCTGACCAACATCAATCTCACAGAGCGGTGGGGGAAAAAAAAACCAATCAGAAAAGAAAAAGAAAACAGAAGAAAAAGTGGTAAGCTATCTCATGAATTTTTATCTCTTGCTATTAAGAAATCAAGCTTATTGGACCTAGTTTTTGCATTGCAGCTCTTTCTTCAATGGGACTAGCGAATCGGCAAGATCTTGGCAGGATAAGGCTGCATACATCATGGGCATTCAGTTCTCACTTCAGCAAGATCCATAGGCTTGTGTTCTCTGTCTTTAGATCAACGGCTGCATTTAGCAGTTGCTTTTAAAGGTATTGGTTCATAGATTAAGAAATGTCATCAGGGAATATAATTACATATGAAAATTATGTATATAACATAGATAAATATATCACACCAATTCCTGATGAGATCTCATCGATACATATGAAAATAGATATAACCTTCTTTGGACGGGATCACACTATGTGCTCATTGCTAATGAATTCATTAATTCTAGGATCAAGTCCAGGAAGCCAAGGGTTGTCTATGTAAGTTAGAAATCAAGAAGTCATATGACCATGTGAATTGGTATATTTTGCAGAATGAGTTTGGAGAAGAAGAGACTTGATTGGATTCATCAACGCATTTCCTCAATCTTTTTTCAATGAAACAACAACAATAACAACCAGTGTATGCCCCCCTTCGGCGGGGCTTGGGAAGATCTACATGTAGGCAACCATACCCCCACTACTAGAGAGACTATTTCCAAGAGACTTAGCAATCTTGTCAATATTTTGCTAACAGATTCTTTTCAGCTTCTAAAGGGCTTCATTAAGCTGACCCTGTCTCCTCCCCCTCTTTTTTTTTTTTTTTGGCAGGCCATGAAGGTGGTCATAGGATCTTACGTTCAACATTTTTAGTTGGTCTTATATTCAAATTTTCTATGGACCAACTGAATTTGACAGCGTTGAGTGTCACTCATCTCCTTCTCATTGATGAGTGATGACACCATATTCTAATAGATACTGAAACCATTCTTATATAATCTTAATAGAAGTTACAAGAACTTTTCTATTTTTTAATTTTCTCTCCTTTTCCCAATTTTAGTAGGCTTGTACTTCCTTTCTTTATTCATTTTAATAAATTTTCTTAATTATTTTATAAACATCTAATTTAAATTTTGTACAAAGAGGCAATTCAAGGAAATCGCATAAAAAGTATGCAACGTCATCAACTTAGCAGAATTGGAGGTTCCAAATTATTACTTGCACGTGAAGTGGGTAGAGATTATTTCAGAATGTGAGAGTTTTAAAAAGAGTTCAACAGAGATAGCAGAAGGGGGGGTTCGCTGTGAATACTTCAAAATGAAAACATCTAAACCAGAATCCCTGGTCAGGAACAAGACATATAAAAGCTGCACAAAATAGTAACTGAATATCTAGACTTTTTTAATGATGATCATTGAACTCACAACTGAATTCACATTGATTATTCGGCTTGGAGAACCTCTGATGAGGGAGGGCAAAAGAAGCACTGATAGCAAAGCTGGTGCCAAATGATTCACTTGCATGTGCTCTTCATGACCATCTTTTGAGAACTTCTGTGGCTCTATACAGCAAAAACACATATATTCCATCAATAGAAATAGAAATCCTTTGAAACTTATTTGCTCAGTGACAAACAAAAAAATAGAATCTGCATAACATCAAACAGCAATCAGAAGAAATGCAGTTACACATCTCACCATAGAACATGAACCTTTAATGCACAGCCAGAATTCAAAAGAGAATTGTACAAGACTCAAAAATTAGAACTGTCCAAAAAAAGTATTTTGTTATGGTTGTTTGGGTGAGTACATGTAACAATCCCATAGGCCAAAATTTCATACCAATTCACTAGCTGGTACATTTTCTAAAATAATTTTAGCTTTGAACATATTAGCTTGATGGAAAACAAAAAGTATCTAACACTCCGGGTAGACAATCTATGGCTCTAAAGTCTTAGGGGTTTATCAAATTAATCACCTATTTTACTTTTACTGTGGAGTATGCATACTACTTAATGGCCACATTTGGTAAAAAGCTTTTTGGCCCCAAAAAGAGCTTTTGAGGCTATTAGTTGTTTGACTTTGGTCCAAAAGCTTTTTAGAGTGTTTGGTTGAAGAGCTTTTTCTATTAGCTTTTTGTGTCTAAAAATCTAATTTATAAAAATCTCTTTAGAGTAGTTTTTTCAAAAAGCTTTTTCATCTTCACCACTAAGTTGACCATATTAACCATAGCAAGTCTTACAAAATTACTTCAAATGCCACTCACAACAAACAATTAATAAATATTTTCTAAAATGACATATTGTGGATGGTCATGATGTTTAAGTTAACACTTTTTATTTTAATATTTTCTAAATTTTATCAAATCATTTGTGTTCATTTATCTTATGCAATAGATAAGCTGGTTTATATTACACAAATTTCAGATATTATTCACAAGGAAACTAAGACAACGATGAACAAAAGTATTACCACAACTTAAAATAGCAAAGGTATAAATGCAATTTTGTATACCACATAATTCTTAATTCATATTTAGAAGAAAGATAAATATGTAATTTATGAAGATTGTTATGTTAAAAAGAATAATAAATTGAGTTACGTGTATAAGTGAAATTTTACAAAACAATTTTGTTAGAAACAAGTAATAACTAATTTCACCAAACACTTTTTCTAAAAACAACTAATACAATCAGCTAGCTCAAACAGCTGATACAATCAGCTCCCAGCTACCGGTTGATTGCCAAATAGGGCCAACGTCAGCATATCACATAATTATTCTTTTGATTTCAAGTCGATAATCCAATCATTACTAGAGATATGATATGGCCTCCTAATACAATTTTCTGGGTAACATACAAACATTTATGCATAATGTTAGGCTTACATGTCAATTTATCAGCTAGCATGTCTTGGATGCATAAAGATATATGGGGCATGCACTTAATTTAGCAAGCAACTCATATGCACATCAAGCTAGGAGGTTATTTAAGACGGACGTTACCATAAACCTTATCAGGAAAAAGAAGGGGATCTTAAAACAACACCCTTCCCCGTCCCGGGATTAGCTGCTCAAAATAGACTCCTTCACTTGTAAGTCTTTCCATTTATATTGTCTACTTTGTGCAAGTGTTGACAAGCTCACCAAATCCAAAGCAGACCCATATACTAGCACAGCAAAATCCAAAACCACACCCATACAGAGCCCTTCCAAAGAAGGGTATTCAAGGGTCGACTGCCTATTACTCCACAGAAAAAAATGAACAGATTAGAGAGGCATTTGCAGCTCCCTAAAGTACACACTCAATAAACAGCCTATACTAACTTTTTCAGCTGTTTGAAAAGCTGCAAAATTGCTGATAGCTTGCATGGTTTCTTAGGTGAAGAGATTAGAAAGCCAGGCAAGATTTACATAGCAACAGCAGATTCTAGTCTATACAGTACACATGGAGGTTAGATGGTGTAAGTCAGAGAGAAGATATCATTTTAAGTTATCATCATAGCTCATGTTCTTCTCCTTTTTGTCCACCCCACATCTTGTTCATAGGCAATTTTTCAACGATAAAACTTTTTGAGGACAGTTGCATGAGAAGGTAAGATATAAAATGTTAAAAGAACGTTAACTGTCCTGTCCCGCACATCCAAAAATGAAAGCTATGACCACTTCTTAAGCAAATAATAAAAGAAGCTTCCCATGGTGCAGACGGATTGACAGAAAAGATTAAGGCAAAGGGGTAACAGAAAGATGAGGTTAGGAGCATTTTTTTTCCTGCTCACTTCCTGCTTCTGGCTAATGCTTCTTGGCATGGTCAAACTTGTAAGGATAGAACACCATGATGTGTGGTGCTGCAAGCAGCTTTTTTTCCTTGGGCACTCCCATTGTGGCCCCAAGTACCTTTCTTGCCTCATTGGCCAGCTCAATCACATAATCAAAAAGTTATATAAATGAGACATCAAGGGGGTGAAAACCATGTACAAAAATCACCATGCCCCCAAGCTCACGCATAATTTTGTCTACAAAATCTAAAAGATACACCTTAGTACTACCATCGAGCACTTGGCTCCAACTATATTGAACATCCTACATTGAACAAAATTTGGGCTTTTTGTTCAATCAGGTGACCCAATGGCATTCTCTCCCTATATTATATTGAACAAAATCTAAAAGAAACAACTTAGTACCACCATTAGGATCACAAGACCAAATAATCCTATATTGACCATCCACATCCATATCTGCAACTAGAGCCACCAGGCCAAGAATGCTTTCCTCTCCCCAATCATTCGGGCTTCTTGTTCAATCACATAATCATTATCATCCTCATGACCTATATCCCATATAGCCTTCTCAAGCAAGAGTAGATAGTTCCTGTTGTTTTCAGAAGGTCCAAAAGCAGTTACAATTTGCCTGGCCATTTAATCCAGCGGAGCGGCCCCAGAGAATATACGTTCAATCACTTATCAGGTGTAGACATGAAGACTAATACTCCTAATCAAAGGCTCAAGTTCCTCCCCTTGTAAAAGTCTACAGATATCTTGTGATCATATCCACACTCCCTGTGCTCCAAATATAGTATTGCTGCTGATTCCATTTTGGGGCCTCCTCTCACACTATGCAGAACCCCAGCAAAAAGATCTTTCACTTTCTTCCAATGTACAGGTTCTTGCTTGTTACTCTGGTGTACCCCTATGGTCAATGCATGCAAGATCAAAAACCTGTCTGCGGTCCTTGAGATACTCATATACCCAATCACTTTCTCATTGAATGCAGGGAACCACACCAACGAACTACAGCCAAAAAACCAGAAACAACATGGCTGATACTCTGATAGAAGCTCCAAAAATAGACGTGTCATGAAAAAGCCAAACACAGTGCAATCAAAGCGAAAAGAAGTAGAACACTTCTGAAATTTGATGACTGCGGCAGGGAGAGAAACAGGTGTAGAGAGAGGGGGGAGAGAGAGAGATGGAGAAGAGAGAGAAAGAGACTTTAGAAAGAGAAACAGATATGGAAAACCCTGAAACTAGAGGAGAAAGGGTTTTCCTGTTCCTGGTAGAACTCGAACTTTCTCTCTGTAGTTTCTCTCTCTACTTGCTCTTTTTGGAAAGGAGTGCCCTCTCCCTCTTTCTTTCTCTCTCTTCTGTGCTGGTCAATAATGGCGCTTCTTCGAGAATAGTAAGGCTAGCTTTATTACCAAGTTCATGGATGATTTGCCACTTTCTTGTCATTTTTTTTCCCCCCAATCTACCACCATGTTATTTCTTTTTCCTCCATGCCACTATGTTCGCTATTTTGGGATGACAATGGCGTTTAGTTACTTGATCATAATGGCAGTGTTAGGAGGGAAAAAAAAAAGGGTGGGGGGGAAAAAAATCAGGTGACCCAATAGCATTCTCATCCCAAAACAGTGAACATAATGGCAGTCAGAAAAAGCAAAATAATGTAAAAGGCAAACAATCAGGTGACCCAATGGCATTCTCTCCCTATATTTTCCCATGTATCTTTTGACTGATACCCATTGTCCTCTGAAATCCCTGAGTCTCTTTCCAACAATCAGAGCTCTTTGAAAGATAAACTGCCATTGTCTTAAGATGAATTGAGCTCAAATTAAATTAAGCCACTAAAAGGAACAAGGAAAAGGACAAGCCTAGCCATCTCAAATGAATATCCCAAGTCGTAGACCATGAACATAACAGATAAGACTCATAAGAATGTAAGAACTACAAATACATAACTGTTGCCTTTGATTAATGTTATTTATTCCTTAATGACAATATATCACTATGTTCAGCTCATGCTAACAGATGACACTGGCTGAGAAATTTTCTCCAGAGCTCTCAAATTGTTTAAAGATATTTGGAAAGCATAGGTTAAACCCTTCTTGGATGGCTTTGAAAATTCTCAAGAACTTGGAAATTCCCAGTACACCTTTCCAATTTCAGCAGTGCCTAGAATAATGCTCAAATTTTCATGAAATATCCACCATTTTCAAGGAAGAAAGGTGAACAGAGCCAGCAAAGCATGTTCCCAACCTATAAGTAGAGACAATATATCTTTTGACAGTTTACACGAGTACTAGCAAAAGCTAAACTGGGTGTGTGGAGAATAATTCTTTAATTTAGTAAATTGAGAGCATTGGACATGACAACCGTAGGATATAAGATAGCAGTAAAAAGAATTTCCCAAACATTAAGGCAATGTTTGCAAAATTCTCTTTTTGTTTCTTGTTTATTCTAGCATTCCCATATTTCAATTAACAAGATAAGACTTATCACTTTTATTATATCATGTAAAAATCCAATTCAGAGCCCAATTTGGTTGAAGGACAACTTAGCGAATGCAAGAAAGGGATGTCTATCTAAAACAAGAGGCAAGGTACCTTACACAAAGGACTCTGAAAAGCAAGCCCATATATACATGTCACGTTGTAGGAAAAAGACGAAGATCATGGTAATTCATGTAACATATGACAGGGGAATGGATATGGTAAAAAACCACACCTCCAATGGAAAATATCCCAGCATTATTTATTAACACATGCAGAGGCCCTGACCGTGAATTCCATGCTTCTGCAAACCGTGCGACGGAGTCCAAGGACAGAAGATTAAGCTCCATTACCTGCAAAAGTAGGGCTAGACATCAAAATAGCATCATGGATTCAAACTTATTCTTTCTTTTTTCAATTAGAAAATGAGAAGAAGGGCCTGATGTCATCAGTCATTTAACAACAAGAACTGTGTTTGCTAATTATCAAAATAACACATATGTTCAGCATTAGAATCCTATACATGATTCTCATTGAAATGTAGTGCTTGAACAATGCCAAGAATAAGACCAAGTGATATAAACGATAAGAACTACAAATTTCACTAATTAATATCCCAAGACAGCTACGCGGAAGTTCTTTTGTACCTCAATGTTGAGAGGAAGGCCTTTCCCGGACCACTCGGTTTGCCACTTCTGGATCAATTCATGAGCTGCTTTAGGGTTCCTTACAGCCATGACAACATGTGCTCCAGACTCTGCCAATTGCCTGTAAATGACATAAGAAAACAACCATTGAGCAAGCAAGAAAACAAACTAGAGGGCAAAGAGTGGAAATTAAGAAAATAGTCATAAAGCAATTGAAAGTACATGCATTGAATAGCATATTGATTCTTTGGGGCTACAAAAAATCTTCAAAATGGATTTATATAAGACAATGATATGAGATACCATGCTGGCCAATTAAGAAAGCTCAAGCTCAAAAGATGATGATTATATAGATAATCATGCTGCGATGGATGTGTGGTGATACACAATCAGATAGGATAAGAAATTAAATGATAAGAGACAAGATAGGAATGACTCCAATAGAGGTCAAGATCGAGGAAGCAAGAGTTAGGTTGTTTGAGCACATCAACATAGAAGTATTGGTGCAAGATGCACCTGTGAGGAGGCATGAGGTTACTGACATACTAGGAGGTGACAGAGGTAAAGGAAGACCAAAGGAGAATTGAAATAAGCGTATAGCACTAGATTTGGTTCAGTTGAACATAAAAAGGATATAACTCAACAGTCCAGATAGGAGTTTCTGGAGGTCCCGAATGTGATTGCTTTGTTTTACTTCTTTCTGCACCTAGGTATGCAGTTATTGTTGTGCAACACCAAGCGTGCACTTTTCCTTACAACCAGATGTACACAGACCCTAAGCACTTTCACCTTTATTGGGGATTGTCATGATCTAACATTGTCGTCATTTGATGCGCATGTGTGGGTATGTTTGTATCGTTGCTACTCACCCTTACTATCTTATTCCTTGATTTAAACCGTTCATGTCTTTCTAACAAAGGTCTTTAATATGTTAAAAACAAAATAAAAAAGTGAAATTTTCATACAAGCTTTTTTCCCTGTGGGTCTCTTATAACCGGTCTCTCCGCTTGTAGAAGTAACGTTCCCTACATTTACATCTTGCCACATTCTTGAGCCACGTCTTAGATAATAATACCTATTAACACCGTGGGATATCTAAAATGCCAAATCAATGTGGGATTCCAACATTTAAACTCAAATGGTGAGCGTAACTGAAGGGTTCATCGACTTCCGTCATTTTTTCCTCTTGTTATCTTTGGTCTTGTTGAGTTGTTGATCACATATTACTCCTTCTAGTTAGAATTCCAAGTGCCCATCCGAAGACAATTATCACAAAAAGATAAACCGCAGGATCTTGAGCTCAGTGCACCATAATACATCCATACAAAGAGAAAACATGATCTTCATCCCCTTGTAGCTTCAAAAACCTTTACACCACATTGACATACCCTCTCCTCTCCGACAACCCCAGACAAGCTTCTTCACCGAATCTTTGCAACAAAGTACTGAGTTCCGCAGTTATATAGAGAGAACCATCTATTGCCACTCAATAACCTGTTTGAGCCTTCCCCATTGATTTTCCATTAGTGTGAGTGTTCCCAAATTTTATTTTGATGAATTAATAGCAATTATAATTGCTTATGTGCTGAAAATTTTAATATATTCAATACTAAGACTGATTTATCACGTTCTTTGAATCTAGTGACTCTAGTGTAGGCGGGAATTTTAGATTATGTTGATGTTAACACACACATGAACGCACAAACCAATAGCAGGAAACTGGGAATGCAGTATCTACATAATAACCTTCGTAGCCATAAGTAAGCTAATTTACAACCATCATCTCAATAGAGCTCAAAATTCACCAAATGAAATCCAAAGCATATGTCAAATTGGGCTATCACAAAGAATTATAACAACGGATAAACAAAAAGCCGGATTTCCTTAGAGAACAAAGTTGCAACTGTACATCAAATAAAATCCCTTTCCCAACCAAACCCATAAAAAGGCATAAAGAGTGAGACAGATGGCTTTCAGAACCCATTTAAAACCCAGATTTCAAAACGATTGCAAAAGCCTTTAACAGCTAACACAGTGAACAGCAAGTAGGCAAATGGGTTGATTTCACACCTGGCGATTTCACGGCCGATACCACTGGTGGAGCCAGTAACAATGCAAGTGAGATTGTTCACCGGAGGCAATGGCATAGGATTCTGGAGATGACTAGCTGCAATCCGCTGAAACAGCATTTCAAATATAACATTCAACCACCCTCTCAGCCACTCTATCCATCCCAAACCCTTCTTCACCCTGGTTGCTTTCTCACTCTGCCTCTCACCCTTCTCTCTCTCCGGTGAGCTTGAACCCATCTCTCTCTCTCTCTCTCTCTCTCTCTCTCTCTCTCTCTCGCGTATCTGCTGCAGCTGTGCTTTGGTGGGTGTTTGAGGGTTGACAAGATCCGTTACTCTCTTTCAGCTTGTTGATGTAATTGCTCTGTGGACGCAGCACAATTGTCAATTGCCTAAAGCACCACAAAAGGAATATATGCCGAACAACTCCCCCCCCCCCCCCCAAAAAAAAAAAAAAAGAAATTCTACATAACAACTACAATAACTGACGAATAATCACCACAGTTTTAGGCTGGACTCATCTAGACCGTACAGTTGTACAAATTCCAATCTTCAACAGCACCTTAAAAAAATTTACAGTGACAAATTTGGATCAGGAACTTCGTATAGTACCGAAATTAATTGCACAGGACTATCATATTGAAGTGTTTGATTGAATCAAAATCTATAAAATCTGGGTTTACATAAACTCCATTAAGAAGTCGAAACACAGATTTCAAAATTCGATTAAAAAGTCGGCAACAAAAACAACCTAAAGCTCCCAGATTATTTATGTCACCAACATTCAACCAAAAAACAAATGAGAAATTGGAGGATTTGAGAACGCACTCAATATAATCCGATATCAATGGTTTGCCTGAACTCATGTCGCAAATGAATTGAAGAAGAACGCCTCCATCATTGCGAATCCGCGCTGCTCTCAATTGATCAGAAAAACTCAACAAAAATAATAAAATAAAAAAAAAACAAGTGCTGAGAATGACAGCAGGTGGAAGGGAGGAGAGAGAGAGTGGGGAAGTACTGAATACTGATCGGGAGGAAAGAGAATCTGATACTCGCCCAGGGCTAGTCAGAGGCGGGCCCAAGGCAAGTTTCCGGTCATATTTTGCCACGAAAAATATGTTATCACCTGCTGTAGCAGGTAATGCGAAAGTGGGGGTCTAAGATTAAGGGCGGGGATTGCAAGGGAAGAAGGAATTGAACTGATGCCTTCGCTTTCATACTTTGTTTCCCTTTTTTCTCTTTTTAAAAAACAAAAAAAAAGGAAATGGCGTTTTGGGGTTTGGACAGTGCACATGGTCGGTTGATGCAGACGGGCTGTCACGTAACACGTTTTTTTGGGAAAATTACTATAGAGTGTTGCCCTACTTTTAATATTACTTAAATTTACCTCTTTGCTTCAAGGTGTTGTTTTAAGGAGACAGACCGGTCGAGTGCATTTGTGCTGACAATATTTCTATTCACATTATTTACTCTTGTGCCCTTATGGTGAGAGGAAGAGCAAGTGAGACTAATAAAGGGCTGTTGTCACTGTGCATAAGCTGCCCAACTTGAGCTACTACTATGTCTCTCTCAAACTCTTTCTCTATCAACCTCTCTTTCTCTGTCAACCTCTCTATGTGCCAGAGGTAATAATGGTGAGCTGAGTTTGTGGTATGGACAACTAGCAGAGTTGGTCAGGAGGTGGCAGAAAGGAAGGATTTATCTGATGTCATCGGAGGCAAATCATTGCGGACAGAGAAGCAGTAAAGAAGAGGTAAGTATTTTCCAATTCAAGTAAGTTATCTGTTGAATTGAATTTGGGATTGGCAGTATCAGTAACTGAGTGTGTCAATTGATATGTCCTTGAGATGTTGGTGCCCAATTTCAGTGAGTGAGGAAGAGTGTTCCCTATTGTGAGTGAAGTTAGAGGGGTTGAATGTG
>JAKOGI010000083.1:340000-397500 GCA_029747015.1 Carnegiea gigantea | reverse complement strand
TTCAACCAACTTCAACCCACCCCCTTCATAATTTTAATAATTTGTAAAGTATCATGTGAGATTTAATCATTCTTGCACCAAAAAGTTCACAATACTACTTTTTTGTAAATTATCGTACTTTGGAATTATTTTATTTTTCTATTTTTCTATTTTTTTAGTTTTAAATTTTTAAATTTTTAATTTCTAAATTTTTAATTATTAATTATTTGTATTTAACTTTTTATTTTTATTTTTATTTTTTATTTTTTATTTTTTTATTTTTTATTTTATTTTTTATTTTTTGTATTTATTTTTTATTTTTAAATTTTTAACTTTTTAATTTTAATTTTTTATGTTTCATTTTTTATTTTTTTATTTTTTATTTTTTATTTTTTATTTTTGTATTTTTTAAATTTTTTGTATTTATTTTTAATTTTTTATCTTTTTAGTTTTATTCCAAACAAAAACTACAGAAAATTACAAAAAAATAAAAATAAAAAATAAAAATAAAAAATAAAAAATAAAAAATAAAAAAATAGAAAATAGAAAATAAAAAATAAAAAATAAAAAATAAAAAATAAAAAAATAAAAAATAAAAAATAAAAAAATAAAAATAAAAATAAAAATAAAAATAAAAATAAAATATAAAATATAAAATATAGAAAAATAAAAAATAAAAAATAAAAAATAAAAAATAAAAAATAAAATATAAAATATAAAAAAATATAAAATATAAAATATAAAAAATATAAAAGAATAAACAAAAATTCCACAAAATTTCGATAAGTTCATAAATTATCACACGTTAATTACATTCTCATTATTTTAACCCACTTCAACCTACCATATAAAAAATATACCAACTTTAACCCACTTCAATCTACATCAATTCACTTCAACCTACTTCAACCTATTTCAACCCACCTCAAAAAAAAATACCAACTTCAACCCACCTCAACTCACCTCAACCTACATCAACCTACTTCACCCTTCTACCCACCCAATTTACCCATGAAAAGAACAAGCCCTAACTCCTAAATTTACAACATGATCAAGAATTCTGTTGGCTTTTCTGTAGTAGTGGCTAAGCTTCACTTCCCACCCCCTCTTGGAAATTTGTTCCTGGCATTCTTTGATAATGAAATATAAGGCCGATGTCGTTGGCATGGTTGTTGGGCCTTTTCCACCATCATTTGGGAATCTAAATTTATTTCGACGTTTAAATGAGCTTCAACTATTTTATTTTTTAGGGTAAAAAATTAGGGTTGCTTTTTGAGGAAAAGCAAAGTTAGTTCAAATAGGAAATGTAAGAAAAATAACAACAATGCTCCTTATTAAATTGTATATAGTGAGTTTGACTTGCGACATTTGGGGTTTTGTATTTGCTTTCTTTCTCTCTTTATGGATAGCTATCTCATTTGTTATGTATTGTCTCCCTCTCGATAGCTTCATCTGCTCCCCACATCCCTACCTCTATACTCTTTGTTTGCTAATGAAAGAAATCTGGAGTGAATTTGTAGGTTTTCAACATTGACTTGTAAATAGGTAAGCGGATTAGGGTGAGGCAAGATACATAGCTGTACAACTGAGAAAGATCTGATGGAAGACGAAGATGAGTTGGTAGTGTATGCTAAATGTAGAAACATTATAATGAGGGTGACCAGTTATCGTAAAGGGGAAGGAACAGAAAGATCTCATGTGGATAGATGACTACAAGTGACTGGCTATATACCAGGGATGTCATACTTGGTAATAAATGTTGGTTATTGGTTAGTAGAATGAGATTGTCATCATTGTTATTATTGTTGTGAATGATAATTATTTAGGTATGAATGTAAGACATGTTTTTGTTGACTATTTATCATGGTAGTGGGGTTGCTATTGTTGTGTAATCGAAATTGTATTGGGGGGTGTACCATAATAGTATGAGGGAAATTAAGCATTAAAAAAGGGTCGTGTCATGGCAAGGTATATATAGAGTTATGTATGACAATGGTATTGTGACTGGATTAGGTGTGGACTAGGGAATAATAACCTCGAGGGGACAATGTTAGATGTGGAAAAATAGGGTGGGTAGTAATCATACGGGAATGAGGATTTAGTAGTCTAAAATAATAAATGTGTTGAAGTCAATATTATTATAGGTTGATCATGCAAGCAAAATGCCAACATTGAGATCCCTATAAATTTGGGATACCTTTATTGTATTTCGTAGTAGACATAGTTTAGTAAATAGGTAAATCAAGGGTTGTGGTGGTAGGAACTATCTGGGCAACTTGTGCGAAGTAAATGATACACCGTTGTTTGAGCTAACATGATGATTTTATCATATGACCTGTAGGGAAAATGTGAAATATTAAGAAGGTTGATGAGTGAAAGTTACGAGAAAGGATAGAGTGCAGTGGTTGTTATAAGAACTACTTAAAATAGATGTAGATGGTGGCATTATAGGTGGGGGAGAGAGAACTAGTTGTATATGTGTTATTAAGAGTTTTTAAAGGAAGGTGGAAAAAGAAAAGTAACATACAAGGGAGGATCAACAAAATGTATGTTGGTGAAAGAGAGAATGAGGTCGGGAGAGATGTGAGGAATAGTGAAGGAGACTATAGATAGTGATTCATTAGAGCACAAAGTATAGTACATACCATGACACATGTTAATGCCAGTGGAGGGGATATAAATGTAAGAATGATAGTCAAGGGAAATGATGAACATAACTATTTATATGTGGGTGACAATAATGGTTCATGAAGGTAAGTAGTAAAGGGTGTTGCAGCATGCGAAGGACGGGCATGCATTTGTGATAATGGTGCAGTATGTAGCACAATTGTGAGATGTGTAGATGTAGCAGTGTGAGAGGATCTTAGGGTAGGTGGCAAACAAGTTGAAGAAAATGTGGTTCTTGTAAAAAGTTGTATCTGATGAAATAAATTAGTTAATGAAGGTAATAATTTTGAGTGAATTATGTGGTGTTGTGTTTGAAATTGTAAAGTCAAAGGTTAATGAAAGAGGCGAAAGTGCAACTAAGAAGTGTTGAACAGGACCAGACTCGGAGGGAAAACAATTGACTTGTTAAACGATGATTAGATATCATCGTCATCAAAATGATGGGTCTGATGAAAAGGTTAATGATAGTAGGAACATTTGGCCACAATCTGGTCTTCAAGCATAAAGTTACTAATGGAAGTTGAACATCTGGAAGACATAAATCAAGGGAGAGGGGTACACTTTTTAATATGCGAAAGCAATTCGGTAAAGCATGTGCAAGTATACAATTGCACATAAGTTTAACTTCTGCTTTGAGAGGAATTGCGAGTAATGAATTGTGGTCAAGTGCGGTGTAATTAACTGTCTATTCTACATATGTGTTGGAGACGACAAGAACATAAAAGTGATGCGTGTGAAAGATTTTAGAGGGCAGCATAAACACAATATAGGAGATCAATGTCAAATGAGTGTTTGGGGAAGATGAAGGGTCAGAGTAGAACTTCTTACGCACGTCATTGAGGGTAAAAGTGCGGTTGTGTCTTGATTACTCTCCCAAAGATATTATACATGACTTGGAGTTGGAATTGGGCATTCGATTGGCATATATGCAATCTTAGAGAGCAAGAGAATTTGTGCGCATGACAGTACTTGGGAAGCCAGTTGATCATTACAAATTTATTATCTTGGATATATGCTGCAATTGTGAAAGGAACCCGGGATCCATGACCTTTTGTGAGATGGATGGTTCAAGGCTTCAGTGAATGTTGGAATAATTAGATGAGACAACTACGATCAATGCCAATCCCACAGCTGGTGCATGGCCACCTTGAGAAGCTTAAGAAGAAGATAAACAAGTGGACAAATGGGGTGGATCAGAGAATTAAGAAGAAGTTAGCGGACACCTACAATACGATTGGGTGTATCGTAGTTGTTAAGTGGTCCAGTGTTATGCTAGAGGAATGTAGTATTGAATTGATTAATAGTCATAAACTAGTGGTAAAGTTGGGTCAAAATGCTTGCCTTGTAGGCAAGGATAATGCAGGGGCTTCCTTGCTATCATGCTATGATTGTGATTTGTCAAACTAACTTATGGGTGTATGACTATATACATCCAAAGGCTCCGACCGAAATTACATATACTACTAACTTGTCCACTCGATAAAAATACACAACATGAAAAAAGTTGATGATAGGACATTGCTAGTCATTGGTGGAAAAGAGGTTGATGAGGGGTACAACTAATGCATATTACACTAAAACAATGGACGACAAACCTAATAGGCATATATCGAAGCACAAGGAGTCTCAATTCCAGGGCACAAAAGCTTGTAGGAGCTCAAAATGCAGTGAAGTTAGACATATAAGAAGGGCCTACCATCCCCAAACTGATTTTGATGCAACCTATGAAGGTGACCTTATGCGGATTGAAGATTTACCGGTAGGTTCGTATAGGGTATGCACATGTAGAACCTAATTGAAGGGGCAAAACTTGAGGGTTAATTAATTTTTTGTTTAGTACATAGACTAATTATCCTAATATTATAAGGGTATACTAATTTTATAGCATTATAGTCTCTGTAATTGGAGTTCATGAAATTGACCTACATGTCACAGTATGACCCAAATGTTAAGGGGTTATTTAACTTGTCCGAGATGAGGTGACATTTTGCAGGTTCAGTGGTCACACCCAGTATCGTTGTTGACTCACTCCTAGTGTATTGTTTGCTATGGTTAGCTATTGATGGATTGAGTATATGTATATATTTTTTATTAGATAGACAATGTGTGCAGCTGTGCATCTTGCTATGTATGTATCACTGTTGAATGATGATGCACAGGTTGTTAAACTATTGTAATGAATGTTTTTAGGTAAGCAATTATGTCATCAACTAAGATGGGTAGTCATTTTATCTAGTGACTTTTTGGCATGTGCATGTACTGGCTTGCTTCATTAAATGGATTGTTGTTTGCAACAATAAGTTAACTATGGTTAATGTACAACATGATCTGCTATCAATCATGACTAGTTACTATTGTGGCTTTAAATGTGCAGGGATGAAATGCATAAAATTTTACATTTACCATGCTTCATTTACTTATTTACCATAATGATATATAATAGAAAATAAGGTAATTCTTAGATTCCCTATTACCGAAGAGAGGAAGTTCTTTAAGTCTGGGAAGCCTCGTGAGAGCGTGTATTTGGTTTTGAATTTTAAGATAACCACATTAAGAATTAAGTCCATACCATTTCAAATATTCTGCTATGAAGTGTCAATAGTTAATTTGTTGGTAAACAATTAGATGTGGTTATCTTAAAATTCAAAACCAAATACACCCTCTCGCGAAGCTTCTCCCCAACATAAAAAACTTCTTCTCTCCGGTAATGGGAAATATGAGGATTACCTCGTTTTCTATGATATATTACCATGATAAACGAGTAAATGAATATGGTAAACATAAAATTTTCTACATTTCATTCCTGCATATTTAACGCGACATTAATAACTGGTCAAATTGATAGCAGATCATATTGTGCACTAACATTAGTTCACTTGTTGTCGCAATCAATAATTCGTTTAATGAAGCAAGCTAGTACATGTGCATCGCAAAAAGCAATAGGATAAATGACTACCTATCTTAATAGATGAGATAGCAGCTAACCTAAAAATATTCATTCTAATAATTCAACAACCTGTACATCATCATTCAACACCGGTACATAGCAGGGTATACATCGACTTGTGGTTAAAAAAGTGCTCGAGGCGCGCCTAGGCGCACAAAAGCTCGAAGCCCACACCATTGTGCCTTGGAATGGGTCAGGTGCAACCCACTCTTTAAGCACATGCTTTTCGGAGCTTTTCTGGGCTTTTGGGTCCAACGGGCGCGCTCTCTTTTTGCGGCTTATGGATCTTAATGTGCCTTTGAGAAAAAAAAGGAGAAAACAAATTACAAAGGAGAATTTCGTGGGCCTCAAGGCCCTCGACTACTTCTTACCTTCCTCTTTCGAGCAATCTCTGGTGTGGCTGGTGAACTCATTGAGGCTCTTCTCCCTCCTCTTTCTTTGTTCAGTGCAAAACCCTGGCTCAACAACCATGTAAGTGTTTCCTGCTCCTTTCATTTTTCCATCCTCCTCCTCCTCATCCTTCTTCTTCTTTGTGACTCGATAGCCATGGAAGTGGTTTCAAGCTCTTCTTTTTCGGTTTTTTTTTTTTTTTTGGCTTCAAGGGGTTACAGACACGATGCTAGCTACAATGCCCAGACCCCTTCTTCTCTTCTTTTCTCTTTTTTTCTCTCTCGCGAAGACCCCCTCTGTCTAAATCCCCCATCTCTATCTAATTCCACTGGCCAGCTGGGCCCTTAAATTTAATTTAAATGCTTTCTGTTTTAAACTTTTGATTATATATTGCTTTGTTTAATTGGTTGTATGGTTTTTTTTAGTTGTTGAAAATTGTAGTGAATTCATTTATAGTGTTGATTTTTGGGTAGAATTACTTAAATAGCAGATACATCTATTATTTCTATGGATTCGATCTCCTCTAGACCTTTAGATATGAGAAGGAAGCATGGTAGGCAAGATGAAACTAACAAAAATAATTTCTGTTGCAACTTCTGTGGAGTGAGGACTATGAGAGGAGTCTTCTGGCTTAAGCAACATTTATCGGGAGGATATCGTAATACCATAGGTTATAAAAAAGTCCCTAAGCATGTTAGGAAAGAAATCCAAGACTGTATGCAACTAAAAAAATCAACAAAGGAAGCATATGATATGTCTAGACAAATGCGGCAAGGCTATTTTGTTGATGAAGAGGAAGATGATGAATGTGTTGAAATGAATCCTAGAAGCGGAAAACATGCAAGTGGCAGAAGTGGAACAAAGAGAAGTAATAATATGCCTTCTAAGAAACCTAGGCAAAAAGGTCCATTCTATATGTACTATACTCCTAGTCTCACAAATGTTGTCAAGGCTCGAAAAGACCAAGGGAGGCAAAAAATATTAAATGAGCTATGTAGGAAAGAGTTAAGAGAAAAGGCTTGTAGAGAGCTAGCAAGGTGGTTTTATGATGTCGGGATTCCTTTTTATGCTGCCACTTTTGATAGTTTTGCCATTGCTTGTGAATCTATTGGTCAATTTGGCCCGGGATTGAAATCACCTTCCATGTATTAGTTGAGAGTCCATTTCCTCAAAAAAGAAGTAGAAGATACGTAGAAGGCAATGGTGGAGCATGAAAAGAATAGGCTCCGACAGGTTGTTCTATCTGATCTGATGGATGGCGTGATACTACCGTCCAAAAGGATATTGTTAACTTTCTTGTCAACTCTCCAAAGGGCTCAGTTTTTATCATATCAATGGACGTCTTTGAAGTTATAAAGGATGCAAAACTTTTATTCAAGGTTCTTGATAATATGGTGGAGGAAGTTGGAGAGGAGAATGTGGTCCAAGGGGTGATTGATAATGCATCTAACTGCATTAAAGCTAGTAAGAAACTAAGAATCATCTACTCATCCACATTCCCGATATGTTAGCTATATATTTATTCTATTCTTATTTCATAAATTCTAATTTCTAATTTAATTTTTAGAAAACTTTTTATGCAGGAAAATTGTCAATGGCTAAGAGGCAACACCTCTTTTGGACTCCATGTGCTGCACATTGCACTAATCTTATATTAGAAGACATTGGAAAGAATATTCCAAAAGTCAAGATTGCTGTAAAGAAGATCATGGCTATCAATGCTTATATCCATAGCTTTGTTGCCCTTGTGAACTTGATGAGGCGATTCACTAATCAAAGGAACTTGCATAGGCCTGCCATGACTAGATTTGCTACATCATTTATCCCTCTTCAAAAAAATAATTTGAGAAAGATGGTGATTTCTCAAGAATGTAGCAATAGCAAATGGTCAAAGGATGCGAGGGGCAAGAAGATGACATCCTATATCTTGCAAGAGAGTTATTGGAAGAATGTTTCTCTGTTTTCTTAAATTGATAAGTCCTCTCGTCAAGGTTCTTCGCATGGTTGATGGAAACAAAAGGCTACCTGTGGGTTATATTTATGAGGTTATGGATAGAGTTAAGGAGGCTATTGCTAAGAGCTTTTCAAACAATAAGGACAATTATGAGGAGACATTCAAGTATATTGACAAAAGATAGGAATGCCAACTTCACCAACCTTTACATGCGGCGAGATATTATTTGAATCCGAAAATGTATTAGTCAAACCCATCTATTGAAGATTATAGTGAAGTGATGAAGGGTTTCTTTGATTGTATTGCCAGGATGACTCTGGATTTGAAGACTCATGATAAGATTCTTGATGAATTGAATTCACACAAAACTTTTCAAGGTCTGTTTGGAATGCCTATGGCAATAAGGCAAACAAAGTCAGTAGCACCTGGTAAGGATATTCATACAAAACTTCTCAAGGTCTCTCTCTCTCTCTCTCTTGTTAGTTTTAGCTAAATGCTTATTCTATTTTTTTTTATAGCTCAATGGTAGAGTTCATATGAATCTTCGGCCCCCAAATTTAGGAAGTTTGCCATAAGAATCCTTAGCCTTACTTGTAGTGCAACGGGATGTGATAGGAATTGGGGGTGTGTTTCAACATGTAAGTTGCAACTTACAAGAACTATCCACTTACATAATTTTTAGTTTAATAGTAACTAATTAGACCTACTTAGTTTAGGAAGAAGATGGACAAGCACAACTGAGATATTGACAAGTAAACAAATGGGGTGGTTAGAGAATTGAGAATAAGTTAGGAGACACTTATAAGAAGATAGGTGTATTCCAGCTGTTGAGCAGTACATCAGTAACATGTCAAACTGGAGGAATATAGTGTTAAGTTCAATAACAGCCACAAATTAATAGTGAAGTTGAGTCAAAACACTTGCACTTATAGGCATGGCAAATGCAGGGATTTGCTTACTATCATACTATGGTTGTGATTTGTCAGGCTAACTTAGGGGTGTGTGACTATGGACATCTAATATATAAGGCTCCAACTAACATCGCATATACAATCAACTTGTAGACCCGATGGAAATACACGACATGAGAAAAGTTGGTAATAAGACGTGGTTAGTTGATGGTGGAGAAGGGATTGATAAGGAGTACAATTTATGCATATTACCCCCAAACAATGGATGAAAAACTTGATAGGCCTCAGTCAAAGCACAAGGAGTCTCAATAGCAGAGCACTAAAAGCTTGCAAGTGCTGAAAGTGTAGCGAAGCTGGACTTATGAGTAGAACTTGCTATAATCTCTTAATTGATTTTGATGCATACTATGAAAGTGACCTTATGCATATTGAAGATTTACTTGAACATCTGTACAGGGCAAGCACAAGCAGGACCTGATTGAAGATGGCACAATTGATGGTATGATTAATTTTTTGTTTAGTACACAGACTTATTACCCTAATATCATAAGGGTTTACTAATTCTATGACATTGTGGTCTCTATAATTGGAATGTATGAAATTAGCATACATATCACAGTACGACCAAAATGTTAGGGTGTTATTCAATTCGTTTGAGATGAGGTGATGTTTTACAGGTTCAATGGTTGCACCCAACATCGTTGTTGACCCACTTCCAGTGTATTGTTTATGGTGGTTAAAGATGACTAATAAGCAGGCGTACATAGTGTATGTTTTTCTATTGGATGGATAGGGTGTGGCGATGTTTTAGACTAAAAAAGCCCGAGGCGCAAAAAAGCGTAAATAGTCCTGGAGCCCGGGATACGGACTTCAAGGCGAAGGCGTGGGCTTCTTAGACGTAAGGCGAACTTAGTTATAAAATGCTCAAAAATCATTCCCAAACCATATTTCTTTGAAAATTATATAGATAATGACATTAAGTAAGGAATTAAACATCAAGATAATCACGAATAACATTACAAATAGTCATAAAACATAATAACATAACATCATAGTGTCTCTAAGCACACACTATAAGATAGTAGAAGTCTTAAAAGGCACAAACTTGCATAGCCATAGGAGGAAAGCATAAAATACATAGCACACAAAGCAAAATAGCTCATAATGGTGAACTAAGCATTCTACTCATCATCATCTAACACCACATGCTCCGTATCTTCTTCTTCATCCACCAACTCAACATCATCTCCAATATCATCTTCCTCTTCCTCTTCCTCTTTCTCTTCAAATTCATCTTCCTCATCTTCATCAAACAATTGAGTACAAGCTCGAGAGGATTTAGAACCAGAGACATGAGAGGGAGCTTTTCCTTTGTCCCTTATCAAAATTTTAGCGATGCTAGTGCTTGTTGATCCTCTATGCGTAGTGCTATAGCAGCACTCATTAGCACCGCAAGCTTGAGCAACAACTGCCCAAGTTAAAGTATCCCCTTTAAACACAAGATCATCATCATCTGAGTCATCTTCTATTCTTCCAAGCAACCACTTATTGCTTTCATTAATTTCTTTTAAGAGAATAGGATCTCTAGAGCTATTCTCTTCATGTCTGCACTTTAATGCACAATTTGATTTGACAAAAATCAAATCATTTAATCGGGCCTGTGCTACCCTATTTCTCTTTTTGGTGTGAAGCTATTAAACTTCTCAAGATGGCCATTCACAAGCTGTGTGACCGATCTTAGTCATAGTCATCTTATCCAATTACTCCAACTTTCTATAACATTATTGTTCGTTCTTTCCCATTTCTGCTTCCTAAATTTAGACGTTGCCTAATGCCCTCGCTCGTTGTCCTTTTCCCAAGTAACAATCTATGCCTTTAGCACTTTAATTCTTACAAAGTCGCATTGTATTCTATCACTGATTGACCTATGCAACTCCACTTAACATTTCCTTTATGATCTACTTCATTTCTTTTCAGAGACCATGTTTTGCTGTCTATGTCAAGAAATTCTCTGTTAAGTGTTATAGGTAGTAGCTATGGTACTTCTCACCAAACACTTGTAGAATTCTTGCGATTATGGTTGGGTTCCTATCCGACATTAGAATAGTTTTCAAATCCCTTAGACACTCAATAGTTATTTACTGGAACTACACCTAGTCATCAATGTTCTCGACAAACTCTATCACATAGGTGAAATTGAAAAGGTGGTTGTCTACATCTAGTGCACAGGCAACAAGTATATTTCCCATATAATGTCCACTCATAAGAGTGTCATCGATAAACAATATCATTTTACATCCAAGTTTGAATCCATTTACAGTTGCAGCATGTGCAACAAACATTCGCTTAAAACTTGAACCATCAACGCTCCAAAAGGCTATAAATCCCATGTTCGTTGTGACAATTGTGGCACACATCCAAGGAAGCAATTTGTAATGATCAATTGGCTTCCCAAGCATATCATGCGCACAAATTCTCTTGTCCTCCAAGACTGCATATATGTCAACCCAATGCCCAACTTCAACTCTAAGTCATGTATAATATCTTTTGGAGAGTAATCAAGACACAACTATAGTTTACCCTTAATGAAGTGCACAATAAGTTATGCTCTGACCCTTCGTCTTTCCCAAATCATTTGACATAGTTCTCCTACATTGTATTTATGATGTCCTCTAAAATCTTTTAGATACATCACTTTTATGTTCTTATTGCATGTGACAAGTATATAGAATGGGTAGTGAGTTTTGTCACACTTGAAAATAATTCGTTTCTTGCAATTCCTCTTAAAGCGATAGTTGAACTGGGACGCAATTTCGCACTTGCACATACTTTGTCGAGATGCTTCTGTGTATTGAAAAATCTGGCTATCCCCTAATTAATTTCTTCTAGATGCTCAGCTTCTGGTAGTAATGATAAATCTCTGTTTTGACCCTATTTTAGCTCTTATTTGACCCCTATTTCTCAATGTTCTTATGTTAAATCTAGAGGAGAAAAGGGTCAAATTCACTTCCTTTGATTCGATTGTGCTTATAAGTGATTTATCTTGTTTTCAGGAGAAATCTTTTGAATTTTGACAGAAAGGGGAACTTTAAGGACAGGTTACAAGGACAATAGAGATTGAATGAAGCCTAGGGAATGAAGGTGAGCTAGGAAAAAGAGGGCACGGTTGTGCAATAGCATAGGCGTAGCCGTGCAATGAAGGTCGAAGCTGCGCACAGGCAGCACAGCTACACGCACGGCCGTGCGTGTTGGCCGTGTGTTGGCCCGCTGTTGCGCGACTTAAGTGATTTTTTGGGCAGTTTTTAGGGGACTTTGGTTTCTCCTTTCAGAGCATTCTTCTTAGGCGACTTCTAGAGATTTGTTAGGAGATTTTCTTGAACGCCTTTTTGGATTAAATTCATTACAATTGAAGATTGTTCTACTTCCACACGACGATTAATTCAAGTTTGTTTCTTGATTCTCTTTCTCCTCTTCATTGTTTTTTTGGGGTTTTGGTTGAATCATGGTTAGTAAATTGGAATTTGTGATTGTTGCTTTTGAGATGATGCATGGCTAGTCTCCCAACTTAGGTTGGGATTAACGCCAATCATGTAGTTGGATCATGATTTAGCCCCAACCCCATATTTTGTGTTTGTGATTTCTACTTTACACACCATGTGTTAGATGAATTGCTCGAAAGAGCATTCATCTGTTATTATTCGGGTTTAGAGGAGCATTGAGAGACAAAACCTTTACCTAGCGTGACTCAGTAGACAACTAGGATTTTGATATGAAAATAATTGAGGTTCTAGTTGGGATTAGAGATTTAGATCTTGTAATCCTTTAACTTTTAGTTCTATGAAAATAGGTGGCTGTACTTCTAGGATTAGTATTCGACCCTTGAGAAAGGGAGAAGATGGACTCAATTGGCAATTTATCCACTTGTAACGCAATTCTTAGATCTATTTGTTGGGGTTAATAATTGATTCATCGATGTAATTGTGCTGTTAATTCCAAACTAGGTGTTTTAATATTCTGATTTTCTATTCATTAATTATTAGTCAAATCTTTGAAATTACTTTCCCTAGATTGAGTAGATTGACTAGTTCTGGCAATTGAAAGCCAGTTTCTTATGGACACGACCCGTACTTACTGGTTGTTAGCTACAGTTATGGTGTACACTTGCAGTAACAATTTTAACGTAACAAGTTTTTAGCGCCGTTGCCGGAGAATTTTTTCCTTTCAATATTAGAACCGATTGAAATACTCTAAATTGGGATTTTATTTTTCTTTTTATAGCTTTTAGTTCTTCTTTATTCTTGCTAGACGCTGTTTATTTTCGGGTAGTACTTGTTTTGTATGCACAGGAAGAGCCAAGGGAATCAGAAGCTTGTCCCATTCAATCCTGAAATTGCAGTAACCGCTCGAAAGCAAGGTGGAGAGGCGAGAAGAAGGAAGAGAGCAGTAGTATAGATGGTAGGGCAAGATCAAAGGGTGTTGTGACACTACGCCCTGCCGTGAGCATCGGGTATCACATCATCCATTGCAAACCCGACAGTCGAAGCTAACAACTTCGAGCTCAGCCCTGTGTTCATTACGTTCATGAAGCAGGACTAGTTCGGTGGACATCCCTCGAACAACCCTAATGCATATCTTCGCAAGTTCCTTGTGAAATGCTACACCATCAAACTTAACGAGGTGTCCACTGATGCAATTTAGCTACGGCTCTTTCCCTTCTTACTGAAGGATAGAGCTAGCGACTGGCTGCAGAATGAGGAGCCCAACTCATTCACTACTTGGGAGGTTCTTTCAAAGGCGTTCCCCAGTAAATACTTCCCACCTGGAAAAACTGCAAAATTGAGGACTGACATCACCTCCTTCACTCAGAGAGATGGGGAGTTCTTGTACGAGACTTGGGAGAGGTTCAAAGACTTCCAGCAGCAGTGCCCTCACCATCGTGTGCCTGATTGGCACCTAGTCCAGACGTTCTGTAATGGGCTAGAGCAGTCAATGAAGATCTCAGTAGATGCCGCAATAGGAGGAGCTATGATAGGGAAGTTCATCGATACAGTTAAGGCCTTGTTAGAAGAGATGATTTCCAACAACTATCACTGGTCAAGTGAGAGAGCCTTCCCCAGGAGGGGAGGTGGAAAATACGATGTCGATGCCATAACTCTCCTAGCCAGTAGGGTAGATGCCTTGGCCCAGAGGCTAGATAGAGTAAGTACTTCTCCTCTCCTAGGCAGCTTTTCAGGTCCACCAGTTGGGGTTTACGCCGTTTGTGAGACCTGTGGTGTGCAGGGGCACACATATGTCGAGTGCTACAATGACCCTTCTGCCATTGAGCATGCTAACGCCCTTCAAGGTTTTAACCCCCTGCTACAGCATATTTCCCACTCCACTACCTATAATCAGGGTTGGAAGAGTCATCCAAAGCCCCTATACAAGAACCCTAACCCCCATCCTCAGATTTCTATGCAGCCACCTAGGTACCCTTATAGAGCTCCCTATAACCCACCTCCTCCACCACCTTAAACCAAATCTAACTTGGAGAGCCTCATGGAGCATTTCATAGCGACTCAAACTAAGACTAATGAGGCCCTTGGGGAGGCCATCAATCAGCTAACCTCCAAGTTCGATACTATGGCCTCTCACCAAAAGGCAATGGACACTCAGACTGACTAGATCGCCCAACAGGTTGGCCACTTATCTCGGCCTCAGAGACATTTATCGGGCCAGCCAGAGACTAACCTCAGGGGCCAAATCAATGCCCTTTCTGTAGTAGGAGAAAGGTTAGAGGAGAGTCCTGTCATGGTCCTCTAAGTGACAATTCCGGTTCTTGATTCTACAAGAACAGAGAGGGGGAAGGACGAGGAGAGCTTGAGCTCTAATTGGAGGAGTAGCATTACAGCTCCAGCTGTGCGCCCGTATCAGCCATCTATACCCTACCCTCAAAGGGTGGCATGGGCTAAATTATCTGAGCTTGAGCCCAGATTTGCGCGGTTCCTGGACATCCTAAGGAGGGCCTATGTTGATGTTCCTTTCTTGGAAGCTCTCAAGAAAGCTCCAACATATCTGAAATTTTTGAGAGAGCTTCTTTCCGAGAAAGGTGACACTGGGGATGCTTTAGTAGGCCCTATTGGAGAAGCCTGCAATGCCATCCTGGAGAACAGGTCACCAGCAAAGTTGCAGGATCCAGGTAGCTTCTCTGTTCCTTGCTGTATTGGGGATGTTTAGATCGAGAGAACCCTTTGTGATTTGGGGGCCAATGTGAGTTTAATGCCTCTCTCTCTCTCTCTACAAGAAGCTTGAGTTGTTGAACTTGAAGCCCACCACCATGATCATACAGCTAGCAGATCGCACCCTCAGGTGACCTGCAGGTATTTTGGAGAATGCTCCTATTTGGGTGGATAAGTTCATCATCCCTTGCGATTTTATTATCATGGATATGAATGACAGCTCCCGGGCCCTTCATCCTTGGGAGGCCATTTCTGGCTACTGCAGGGGCCGTGATCTATGTGCAGGCAAGAACTATGTCCTTTCAGTTGTGTGGAGAGAGGGTTGATTTCTGCTTTCCACCACCCATACCACCTTAAGTTCCTGCTCCTCCTTCACTTCTTGAGACCCTTACATATTTTGTCACTCACGCAGCCGTTTCTAGCATCATAGTGTTTGATGGGGATGGAGGACCTTATATGAGGTCTATTGTGCTGCCTGATTTGCCTCCACCCATCCCTACTACTTGCCATCATCTGACAATCTGAGGTAAGGGTCAAGTTAAGGATCTAAAACAAGCGCTTCTTGGGAGGCAAACCAAGCATTTATAAAAATAAATAAATAAATAAATAAATAAAATAAACATGTGTCATTCTTCCCCTGCCCTCCCCTCTTCCCTTAGGCGCTATTGGTCCTCCCCTACCCTTGGTCTTTTTATTTGTCCCTTTCATTGAGGACAATGAAAGTCTCAAGCATGGGGGTAAATTTATAACTCTTTGGGTAGAATTGTGGACTTTGGGGCGTGGATTGAATGACATCACTTGCATTCACATCATATAGATAAGAAGTCATGTAGTTTTACTTGGTTGTCTTTGCATTTTTCCTTTAATAGAGCATATACTTTAGAGCATATAGGTTAGAGTTTGCATCTTCACAGGAAAAGTGAGTGAGTTGGGCATTCATAAGTTTTCCACGTACTATTTCTTACCCTTCTCTTCATTATCTTTTATATGTTCACTGCTTTCTTCCTTAGATTTAGTGCTTTCTGAATAAAAGAGTTGTCTAAAAGTTTGTGAAAATCCCCTCTTATGAAGAGAACACAAGGCGTAATGATTGATAGATCCTGTTGATCTGTGTGTTGAAGTGTGGCCTATTATGGTGTGAGTTTTGTGAAAATGTGTTTGGCACTACCATCTGTAATTCCTCTGCCCTATGTTGCATGCCAATTGCCCTTGAGATTCATGTGGTTTGACTTGATTAACTGTGATATGTGGGACATATCTTGGAGTAAGTTGCTTGACTGTGGTAGATTTACTTGTGAGATTTTGAACCTGATGACTATTCATTGCATATAGTCTCATACCTCCTTTTATGTGTGACTCATCCATGACTGTAACTCTAGAACTTGGTTTTGTTCTTTTTGAAATCACACTTATCACTTTCATGTGTTGACATGATTGAGGCAACTTTTATTCATTATAGCCGCATGAGCCAAAAAGCTACCCAAAGATGTGTACTGCACCCTTATGGTAGCCCTTTGTTCCTTTCCCCTGTTTTTGTTGTTGCATCCCACCCACTATACACTTGGCCTATGCATACTCTCTATACCCTTGTCAAAGTCTAGTGGAGCAGCACTTTCATTTTGAGTTAAGTTTGCTTTGGAGGTTGGTTCACCTTGGGTACCTTATTGGTAGTTTGCTTATGAGGAATGGTAATTTGATTTTGTATTTCACATGTATCTTGTTTTTGCTTCTCCAAAAAAGGAAAAAAAGAACAAAAAAAGAAAGAAATAGAAAAGTTATGAATAAAGCGGTTGGCATGGGGCTATGGCGATAAGATTGCTTAATTCCTTTCCTTAAGGTGTTTGTGGGGTTGGTTGTTCACTTTTCAATTGTGGTATAAAGTTGTTGTTTTGACATTATTTGTGGAAGTGTTTTTGTTCCCTAGTCTTTTGACTATCAGATCCACTCTTCCCAAATTTACTCCAACTTTCACCCTTAACCACTTGCCCCCTTATATCCTCTTTATAAGTCCTCATGATTGGCATATTGCATTTTGTATTTGGTGGAGAATCGAGAACTCTACCAAGCTTATGGTAGTTTGTTTGATTGGGTAGAGTATTGAGTGCACCCCTGTTCCATATTCTAAACACATTAAGAGGAGTGTTCCACTCTGTCCTAAAGTGAGGTTTTACCGGTCCTGCTTATATCACCATTTGTTAAGGAAAGTCTTGTCCTACTATGTGCTTTGATATTGGGGTGCTTATTGTGTCGCATTTGGGTAAGAGAACTTTATGGATGTTAGTGTTTATGTTTTATTGAGAAATGCTTCACACCTTGACTTGGCCGTCTTTAATGCATGATTAAGCATCATTTATTGACTGATCATCCCTTGCCTGAGGAGGAGCGTGGCTTGAGGTTTATCTCCCTCTTTGGTGTTTCATGAGCTAGTCTTATTTGGGGACAAGTAAGATAAGCATGGGAGAGTGATAAACCTCTGTTTTGACCCTCTTTTAGCTCTTATTTAACCCCCGTTTCTTAATGTTCTTATGTTAAATCTAGAGGAGAAAAGGGTCAAATTCACTTCCTTTAATTCGATTGTGCTTATAAGTGATTTATCTTGCTCTAAGGAGAAATCTTTAGGTTTTGACAGAAAGGGGAACTTTAAGGATGGGTTGTAAGGAGAATAGAGGTCGAACGAAGCCCCGGGAATGAAGGTGAGCTAGGAAGAAGAGGGCACGACCGTGTAATAGGGTAGGCACAGTCGTGCAATGAAGGCCGAAGCTGCGCACAGACGGCACATCCACACGCACGACCGTATGTGTTGGCCGTGCGTCGAAGCACGGTCGTGCACCGGCCTGCTGTCCCACGACTTAAGTGATTTTTTGGGTAGTTTTTGGGGGACTTTGGTTTCTCCTTTCAGAGCACTCCTCTTAGGCGACTTCTAGGGTTTTGTTAGGAGATTTTCTTGAATGCCTTTTGGATTGAATTCATTGTAATTAAAGATTATTCTACTTCCACACAACGATTAATTCAAGTTTGTTTCTTAATTCTCTTTCTCCTCTTCATTGTTATTTTAGGGTTTTGGTTGAATCATGTTTAGTGAATTGGAATTTGTGATTGTTGCTTTTGAGATGATGCGTGGCTAATCTCTCAACTTCGGTTGGGATTAACGCCAATTATGTAGTTGGATCATGATTTAGCCCCAAACCCCATGTTTGGTGTTTATGATTTCTACTTTATGCACCATGTGATTGATGAATTGCTTGAAAGAGAGTTCATCTGTTATTATTCGGGTTTAGGGGAGCATTGAGAGATGAAACCTTCGCCTTGCGTGACTCAGTAGACAACTAGGATTTTGATGTAAAAATAATTGAGGTTCTAGTTGGGATTAGAGACTGTAGATCTTGTAATCCTTTAACTTTAGTCCCATGAAAATAGGTGGCTATGGTTCTAGGATTAGTCTTCGACCCTTGAGAAAGAGAGGAGATGGACTCAATTGGTAATCTATCCACTCGTAATGCAATTCTTAGATCTATTTGTTAGGATTAATGATTGATTCATTGATGTAATTGTGTTTTTAATTTCAACCTTGGTGTTTTAATATTCTGATTTTCTATTCCTTAATTATTAGTCAAACCTTTAAAATTGCTTTGCCTAGATTGAGTAGATAGACTAGTTCTGGTAATTGAAAGCAAGTTCCCTGTGGATACGACCAGTACTTGCCGATTGTTAGTTACGGCTACGCTGTGTACTTGTAGTAATAATTTTAATGTAACAAGTAATTATGTGCTTGAAAACTAGATCATGGCCAAATGTTCCCACCATCATTAACCTCTTCATCAGACCCATCATCTGATGATGAGGATATTTCATCGTCATCTAACAAGTCGATTATTTCGTCTCTTAGTCTTATTCTAGATTAACACTTGCCAGTTGCACTTTCGCCCCTTTCATTTACCTTTGACTTGCATTGACACACGGCACCACGCAAGTCACTCAAAATTATTACCTTTATTAACTAATCTATTTTAGCATATATATCTTTTTATGGGAACCACCTTTTCACTGCAATTGGTTTGCCACCTCCTTTACAGTCCTCTTATGCTACTACTTTTGCAACTCTCACAGTTGTGTCATATACCATGCCATGACCACAAGTGCAGGTTCGCCCTTTGCAAGCTGCAGCACCCTTCAGTACTCACCTCGTCGAACCATGGTTTCCACCCACATATAAATAGTCATGTTCATCATTTTCCTTGAATATCATCCTCGCATCTATATCACCCTCTATTGGCATTAACGTTTGCCTATCGTGCTTTAAACTATACGATACTTTGTACTCTGATAAATCACTATCAATAGTCTCCTTCACCATTCCTCATGCCCCTATGACCCCCATTCTCTCCTTCACCAGTATACATTTCTTTCAGCTTTCCTTATAGGTTACTTTCTGTTCTCAACCTTTCTCCAATACCCCTCTTAACACATCCATAACTTGTGCTCTGCCCCCACTTATAATGCCACCATCAATGTCCATTTTATATAATCGTCGCAATAACTACTACACTCTATCCCTTCCTGCAACACTTACTCCCAATAGCCTTCCTTATGTCCTTGTATTTGTCCTTCATAACATAGGATAAAAGCATTATATTAGCTCAAATAACAGTTCATCATTCACTTCACACAAGTTATTTATATAGTTCCCATCACGACAACCCTCGGTTTACCTATTACTAAACAATGTCTACCTTGGAATACAACAAAGGTGCCCCAGCTTTGCAGGCATCCTAATGTTAGAATTACACCTACATGATCAACCTTTGATAACTTTAACTTCAAAACATTTGTTATTTTTGACTATTAAATCCTCTTCCCCCCCCCCCCCCAACAATTACTACCTATCCTATTTTTCACATCTAACATTGTCCCTTCAAGGTTGCTACTCCTCACCCTATACCTAATCCAATAATGATACCATTGTCATACATAACTCTATATATCTTGCCATGGCATTATACTTTTTAAAATGCTTTACTTATCTCAAACTATTATGGTACACCCCCCTCACTACATTTCCATACAATACAGTTTGGATTACACAGCAAAAGCAACCCCACTGCCATCATAAACAGTCAGCAAAATCATGACTTACATACATACCTAAATAATTACCCTTCGCAGCAATAATAACAATGACAACAACCTCATTATACTAGCCAGTAATTGACGTTTACTGCCAAGTATGACATACTTGTTATATATTTAGTTACTTATAGTCATCTACCCATCTAAGATCTTTCCATTCCTTCCTCCTTTACAATAACCATCACCCTCATCATAATGTCTTCACCTTTAGCATTAAATGGACTTGTAGTCATTTTGCTTGCATTTCCTATTTGGCCTAACTTTGTTTTCCCTCCAAAAAAATGGTAACACTAATTTGTTGCAAAATTAATGGATCAGTTGAAGTCCATTTAATGTACGATCCTCTTGTAATTTTCATTTTGCTAATTTCATCGAGGTGAGACAACTTTAACCTTTTTATTTTTTGATAATTCTAAGTCTAATATACAAAAAATGTGAATACGAAGTTTACACTAAAAATATGAACATTGAATTTACACTAAAAATATAAATATTGAATATACACTAAAATATGAATAGCTGGTGATGGGTATTAGCAGAACTTATAGGGCTCCAAATGGGTCCCCCAACCCTATTCCTTCAATGTGATCACTAATAAAAATCCTAAGTATATTCTACTCAGAGTTCGAGACTTGATTGATAAAGATTGGGTGGCTAGAGGAATGATATGCTTAATTTGATTTTCTTACTGATGTTGATATTATTCAGTCAATTCCTTTGTCAACGGATCATTTAATGTGGCACGATTTTGCTATGGGTCAGCTTATTGTTCAAACTTCTTGTCATTGTATTCGAACATAGAGTGATTTGGTTGGGTTTGAAGCTAGTGATGGGAGTACTAAGACATGTAGAAAATCTTTGTGGGTGGCTCTCTTACCATCTAAAATCAAAACCTATGTGTGGAGGTTATTGGGTTGCAACCCAAGCATACCTTCATTCTTGAGGGACTGCTTCTTCTACGATTCTTTTGAGGAAGATGATTGTCACACTGTATTTATGTGCCCTCAAGCTGTGGTTGTTTGGGAAGGCAGCAGGTTCTCTTATGACTTGTTAGATGCTTACGTCATGTCAGCTTGGAATCTCATCTTTATCGCTCGAGACAAGCTGGATGGTGACACTTAGAATGAGTACATTGCTATGATTTTGGGAGGTTTGGAATGCTTGGTAACAGAATTCTGTTCAGTGAAGGTGACAGAAGGCATGCGTATCGTAGTCACAAGCCCGTCAAATTCATTAATGAGTATAGAGATGCATAACTAGCTCATTAGTTGATCCTTCGTCTCATAAGGCTAATTGGGATCCCTCAAATATAGTTAGTAGAAACTTAACTTTGATTATGCAAAGCTTGGGCAGTGGGGACATGGATGGGGGTGATTCTTTGGGACCATGAGCCTTCAGTAGTGTTATGTGGTGTTTCTCAGGGTGCCAGTTTTTTTGTGGTAGGAGTGGATGAGGCTAGAGGTTGTATTTATGGTTTGAAATTGGCTTTGGACCATGGCTTCATCAACATTGTTACTAAAGGAGATTGCACATCACTCATCTCAAAGATCAACAAGTAAGATTGTCTATCTACGAAAGTTGGTCTTTTTATTCATGATATTATTGAACTCGCTAAGTCTTTTGAGTCTTGTTCATTTTCTCATGTTTGCCGCAGCTCTTTTGGGGGGGGGGGGGGGAGATATGATGTCTCATTCAATTGCTCACCTACAACCTTACGTCTCCTCTTCTAGGACTTGGTTGAATGATGTGCCTGGTGGTGTATTGGATTTAGCTACTAAAGGTTAGTTTGGTCAATTAGTGAGATTTCCCCTTCTTTGGATTAAAAAAGTATACAATTTACAAACTAAGCGTGGGTCCATAGACCCAGGCATGCCATGTGTGTTATTTTTCATTTTCATGTGAAAGAATTATTTTATCCATCACACACCATACGACACTTGCCCTTCATTTGTATCATTTTCTTTCGCTGTTTAATCTCTCTCTTTTTCCTATATTATTCATTTAGCTATGCTTATCTCTCATCTTTTTTTTTTTCCTTTTTTGGTGTTTTGCCATGAACTTTGAGGTGTTTTGGTTTGTTTTTGCTCCTTTTTGTTCTGATAGTGGAAATCATTACATTCGATTTGATTCTGTGATACTTTGGTGGGTGTGGTTGATTTTGGTTTGACCATAAGCTTGTTAGTTCTCTTAATTTTTTCTTCTTTTTTCTTTAATTTTTTGGGTTTCTACTCATTTTTTTATGTTGAGCTTACATGTCATTTTTCAAAACATCACTTCCATTTGATTTCTGGTTGGAATTTCAGGATTGTTTGCTTCTGAAATTCTCGTATTATTGAGGTGTGCTCTGTAATTCATTTTGTTCATTTCGTTTGTCTTTTCTTCAAAATGGAAATCCTTGCTATTGGTTTGATTCCATCATAGTTTGGTTGATTTTCATGCTGATCTTCTCTGTAATTTTAAAAGTGAGCACCTTTTGTCTCTCTTTTATCCTGCTTATTCATTCTTTGATTTTTAGGTCCAAACATATTAATGTTCAACTCAATATTGGTAAGTAAGTGCTTAAGACGTGTAAAATAGAATGTTTAAATAATTCTTGAAAAACTATATCATGTTGCTCTTCATGTTTAATTTTGACTAAAAATAGCCTTAACATTAGTAAAGTAAATGGTTAAGTAGTGTAAAATAGATGAGCATTATTCTTTGAGAAGTTTGTTATATTATTCAATGTTTGATGTTTGACTGGCGAGAACCCTATGTTTTAATATTGATGAGTAATCATGGTTCGTAAAGTGCGAGAGATAGATAATCATAATGTTCCAGTTCATATAAGTTGAATTTTGAAAATTGATCATCATAATGCTAAATGTTGATAAATAATGCTCAAAATTGACAAACAGAATGCTCAAGCAGCCTTAACCGTAAGATTCAATTTTTTTATCTCTTTATATGATGTAAGTTTTACTATTTTAGTTTTGATTGTTAATAACTTAGTATAGAATATGCATAGGATGCACATGGTGGGAAGCAATGGATAAAATGAAGTAGCACTCACTAGGATGGTCAAAAGTCAAATATAAGGAATAATAGTTTTTGATTTTAGGAAGAATTTTCCAGAAATTTGAGCACTTACGAGGGATTTTCAATGGGCCATGTATAACAAATGCCCAACTGGTCTTCTTTGCCTCTTTTTTCTTTTTTGGGCTGAGAGTACATAATTTTATAGTCCCCGCTCATAATCTAAGTGCTGAACATAACGTGGTGTAATTATATAGAAAATATTATCATAAAAATAATGTATTTTTACAAAGGTAATTGACTTTTTAGCATCTTAACGTATGTGTCATTGATTTTTTCGGGTCTCATATTTTTTACTTAATTTTTTAGTACCTTGAACTCATGTTTCTATTTTTGACTACCTTTTGAACTGCTGCTTTGATTTTGCGACTATTTGTTTTCACACATTCAATCCAAAACTTTTTAAAAATTTTGAAAAGACCCCAAAATTAGGTACAAGATGCAAATAAACTATTTTAAAGAATTTGCTCAGGAAATATGCTTGTTTTAAATGATTAACCTTCTTATAATAACTTTTTTTATACTAGTTATCATAATCTATTACTTATATTATAAATATTATATTTTCTATAATTATAGGCCTAGCATGCTTAGTAAAATAAGAAAGCTTAATTAAAGAGTTTTGATCGTTATCTAAATTTAGTCAACTTTAGATCCTGACGTTCCTCTAACTTCCAGTTTATAGAGTAATCTCAACTACACCTTTCTAGATCAGGTACAACACAAATCCATTTTGTTTCCTACCTCAGACTGTAGTCACTAATGAAGCTTCTTTTATACTTTTAAAGAAGGTAGAACTTTAATCAAAAAATTATATTATTTAAGATATAAGATTGGATTGAATAATGTTTCCTACTGAAAAACTTCTTTTATTGAAAGATTACAAGTGAAAATATTACAACGGAAAGATTAAAAAAGGACTTAAATAATGCAACTAAGATCATTAGAGATGCTTGCTCATAGACAATTGGAGAAATCCAATTTCTCTTTTTCTCAACTATACTTAAATAACTATGTCCCTTCAACACTCAGCATTTCATAGAGGAGAGGGAACACATACGATGCCCTAATGGCTACAGTATACATATTGTTACAAGATACTTTTACATGGCTACAGTATACTGCATTGACTTAACACTTGACAAAGTAACCTATAATGGTGCAACAATTTTTTAGAGCACTTATAGTAATAAGACTAGTAACCTATATTGAGATTTTGTATGCTTTTCTTTCCAATAATGTCTTTCAGTCCATCATTATTCAAATAATCATCAAAATCTTCATCAAGTTGAAGATGCTCTGGATCCCATTTTTCAAATAATTCATGTAGGTATTTCTTTTCTTTTTCTGATATCAATTTTTCATCTCTAACATCAAAGAGATAATCAAAGATATCTACTAATATAACTCCTTCTACCTTCATATATTTACCGAACTCATTATGATAAATGAACGTAGTATTCTCACAATGTATTAGTGTTTCTCCTTGTTTAATCGTGCCCACATTTGATGATAAATATTATAAAAACCAATGGCTCTTGCTAAAATAGTATCACTAACTACTTATTGTCGTTCTAAAAACTATCCTTGTCATTGATCATTAGAATCTTCTAGATCAATTAATTCAACAATATAGTCAACTAGTTTAGTCTGTCCATTCTCACACTCAATCACTGCACAATGTATCTCAATATACAGACTTCTATTTTATGGAAATTTTGTTAGACCATCAAGAGATGTGAGAGTCCAATGGATCCCTTAAAACATAAACTTTTGAAACTTAGTCTTGAGAAGAATGGGTACTTTGGATCTGGAAGTTTCGTGAGGTAAGCTACTAATCCTTATTCCCAGACTTTCATAATGGGGACATCTAAATGGATTAAATTTGTTGGGAATCAAACACCACCAACTCTAAATCTACCAGGGACGAAAATAGTAGTACTCTATGACTCTCAAATATCATAGGAATAATTATAATAGTAGTTGATGCAGGATGTGTACCAGCCATTGAACTATTTTTCTTGAACATGAGAACTTGTTTTTTCTTGAGCATCATGAGCACACCTTAGGTCATTTATTTACAACTCTAAAATATTGAATTTCTATACTATTAGATAGGCAGAAGACAAAAATCAAATCGTGATATACTTTTTTGGTATGAAATTCCAAAATATCCATAAGGACTTTATTAGAAGGAGAAACTAATTTTGGCAATAAAGGCATTTTATTTATCTTTCCTCCTTTTTTGGTAGAAATTTTCCTCTATAACCATTGGTAAGCTCATGAGTTAAACTATTTGCTAGAGAATTCTTCGATCTCTATCTATGCTCAATAGATAAAGAAAATCGGTTAAGTCATAATTGGCAATGCAGAAGTCGCCATTGTGCTTGCATATTTGATATATTCTTTTTCACAAAACCTAGTATGTCTTTGTAATCAGTTTGAATAAGAAAAGGTTTTAGGGCTAAAAAGATTAAGAATTTTTTAAATGCCCCTTATGATTGCAAGGATTTCTTTTTCTATCGTGGAATAGTTGTATTCTATTTTAATCAAACTTTCACTGCAATATTTGTAGAGTTTTTTTCCTTCTTTGATTTGAGTACTGCACTTCAATGGTTATTGCTGGCATTTATCTTAAGAATTAAATCATTTTTAGACAAATTAAGAATAGGAAGATTTTTACAGATCTTTTGAAGTTTTGAACAATCTTTGAATCATTGGGGATTCATGTCCAACTTATTTCTTGAATTTTTGCTGCAAAGTTTTCTCAATTTAGCTAAATATTTAATGAAATCTGAAGCCTAGGTAAGACATCTAAGAAACCTTTCTAATTGCTTCCTATCTTTAATCTTCTTAGGAAAATTTTCTATTTTTTCTAGAATATGCTTTTGCAGAATGATTTATTTAGCTTTTGTTTCTAGACCTAAAAACTATATTTCTAATTCGATATAAATGCACTATTTTTTACCATGGATAATACTATAATCAATGCATTCTTTGGTGATAGCAAAAACGTCACCTTTGTGCTGTTCTATGGTATTTGAAAAGACAAGAATATCATTAATGTAAATTAGATAGTAGTGATTAAGATCTTTAAATTTATTATCCATTCTTCTTTGGAATATTTGAGGTGTATTCTTAAGATCAAATGACATCACTATTCATCATAATGTCCTTGAGGGGGACTAAAATAAGTTAAAGGATTGCTTTCTTCATCTATTTTTATTTGTCAGTATCCACTTTTGCAATCCATTTTTGAGAATCAAGACGCTCCTTGAATTCCATTGAAAAGAACTGTTTTGTTAGGAATATAACAACCATCAAAGATGGTATTATGATTAATCTTTTTGTAATTGATTACCCTTCTAGATTTTTCTTCTTTTTTTCTTCAGCATGATTTCTTACTATGAAAGTGGGACTGATGTGAGGACTCTTATTATTTTTGATTAATCTTTTATTCAAAAGTTCTTTGATTTGCTTATCAAATTCTTAGATATCATGGTGTCTATACATCATTTGTTTAACTCGAATAATAGTGTTGGGATTGCCAACATGATCTTTGTAAATGTCTTATCTTTGTCCCAAAATTTAAGTGGAATATCAGAGTAGAGCCCTTTGTATAATTGTTCTTGTTTTTCAATAATCTACTGTTTGATAGATAACTCTAGGAACGAGATTGTTACTGCTACTTCACATTGCGTAGGGTTACCTTCTCACCATACTAACTATACGTAAACTCAATCTTCTGATGCGTTTATGCTTTATTTAATTTATCAATAGGAACCGAGTACCCATTAAACGTGAATGTGATTTGGTTTATGGTCTGTGTTCATGGAGAATATGACCTTTCAAATTATCTCCAATAATCATATCATGGGAAGATTGTTCTATAGCCCATAGAACTGGCATAATGCATTGGACTCCTATGATTTCTATGGATATCCCCTCTATGATTTCATTGTGGCTTATTATGCTATGATCAGCTATTCTTACTCGTAAAGGATTCTTGGTCTTTTTCCATATAAATTCTAAAAATAAAGATTTTTTCCAAAACAAACAGAATAACCACTATCGATATAAGCACACAATTTATTTCTGTTATATATCTCCAAACATATATTTATTGGGATATAAATCCCATTGGGAGTAATATTGGTGGCTTTATAACATATCTCCATAGTTATATTTTTGACTAATTCATCGTCATAAACTGACTCACTAAAAGTCCTTGTTTTGTACCTAATGAATTTTCTATCTAAGCTATACTTCAATCTACACTATGTCTTATGGATTTAGAACAAACCTGGCAAAAACTGACCCTACTTGAAAACCCAACCCGAACCCGCCCGAAAGGTTTGGGTTCTGAACACGATTTTCTCGACCCGAATCCAAAATAAACCGAACCCGAACAACCCGTAAAGTTTTGGGTCAAACCCGACCTGAACCCGAACGTGCCCACTCAGCCCGAATATTACATCCCTATTTTTTATTTTTCTTTAATTTTGCCCCCTTAACAATAATAGTTTTTCATTATAATGAACCGTTTAGAGTAACGTTGTATAACTATCACATTTCTTCGCAAATTAGATGATGGTACCAATTCTTTTCCAAATTTATTCCCATAAAATAAAGTCATATACAACTTGTAAATGGAACAATTCAGAAAATGGGTATAAAATATCTAGTCTTAAGAAAATCAATTTAGAAAGAATTAAAAATGTTCAAGTTGTACAATTCTATTGTTAGTGAAATGAATATGTCTTATCGCATTTAAATAATATTACTCTATAATAATCTAAAATTTTGATGTTATAATTAATAAATAATCGTAATATCTAGTGCATCTATAATATTCTTTCATTTAGCTTCCTTCTAATTGGTCTCGAACTTCATGTCAGTGTTGGACAATAGACCAACTTGTATTTGTTTTAGGATCGGCCAATTAATAAAGCATACATTGTTAGGTAACGGTAAGTTAATCAACAAATTATCAAATCATTAAATGGGTTGTTAATATGTTGAACCGCTCCAACCCGTTATTATACTTTAGATTGGAAAGCCCATGAATGACCCGACCTATTATTAATATTTTAATATAGGACCAACCCACTCAAATGTGACTCATTGTCACCGGTACATGGCGTTTATATATCATATTGAAAAGTTTGAATATTTTTTATGCTCTTTTAAGAAATTACAATTAGAATGCTTGTTCATTAAATACGGATAATTTTAACTAATAAATATGTTAAGATTTTGGTTTTGACAAAGGAAAAATAACTCACTAAAAAGGCACTCCAAACCCGTTGGGTTGACTCGAAACCTGTGAAACCGAAATACACCCACCCTTATTTTACCCGAACCCGACATACACCCGACCCATATTTTGCCAGAACCAGAATACACCTGACCCGAATTTAGCTCGTCCGCCCGAACTGCCAGGTCTGGTTTAGAACTCATTCTGCTTATTACACTCGTTATACTAATTGTATCATTTTCTTTAGACTCTTCTTTAGCTATCAAAGAACCTTCTCCCCATTCTGATCGTGCACTCATGTTTCTTAGTAATTGGAGTTTAACGGTGATTTTTCTATTTTCATCGATTTTTATTACATTTTTCTTATTGACTTCTATGGGATTGGCAAAATTAGATATCTAAGACCTGTCAATGTATATCTCATACGGATTGGATTTTATCCTTTGAATTTTTTTTTGCATTTAAGTAGGACTTTCAATTTTTTTTGCGACTATCATTGTTACTTTGGTTTTTGGATCTATAATATTCTTCGTTTAGAATTACATAATATCCAGGTCAGTAATTGAATTCTACTGAACCATTACATAAATTGGTCTTTGTTCATATGATAATTTGATTATTAAATTTGATATGCTTAATATCACATAGCATATCATAAAGGTCAAATATCTTTACCATAATATTGTAATAGAGTAATTTAAACTTGGGCACTTCCAACTTGGATATACCAATACTTTTTATCTTTGTTATGCTTAAGGATGGTTTCCCAATCAATGAGATTACCTTCTCCCACATCATACCCATAGTGTTTTATTTCTAGATCTACTTCCATTATTTTGCATACGTACTTGCTCTTTAATTGAGAGATGAATTTTTTATAGATCATGTCTTTTTTAATTATAGAAAGAACTCAATCTCCTTTGACATATTCATTCTCATTATTTACAATGAATTCTTCTCTTTGAAGGTCACCAAGATAATTGAGCTACTTTCTATCATATGAATATTTTTTTACAATCACTTTCTTCATATTCATCCTTCAATATAATATCAATAATTCCCTTGTTGTCTTTCAAAGCAAGGTCTAGTGCTTCTTCGCTAAGCTCAAAATAGTTTAAACTACCCAATGTTTCAATGAGTTTCCTGTTCTTCCTATTTTTGCATTCATTTGCATAATATCCTATTTCTCCACATGCCCAACAATTGCAATTATTTTTTTCTACAGGACAATAAAGCAGCTTTTTTAAAAAAATCTTCATCTTTTAGAACTTGATTTTTTTATAATACTTTCTGTTATATTTCTCTCCCCTTTGCCTGTCAAAAACTCTTTTTCTTATATAATTTTCTTTTTCTTTTCCTCTCAGGTTCATTTCCCATTGATAAGGAGTATCCCAACATGCTACAAATTGTTTCTTCATTTTCTTTTGTTTTTGGAGATCAGGACATTGGTTATTGACACATTTTCTTAAACAAGAGATTCATATGCCAAGGGTATCGATAACATCTGCTTTTTCAAGTCATGTATTGTATTTTTTATTGATTGTAGAATTTATTGAACAAGATAATTTGCCATAGAACATACCAATATTGGTTTCGTTATGCCCAATTTTATAATAATATTGACTAAATTCAGCACTATTTTCTCTAGATATCTTATGCCCCAAAGCTCTATGTTATTAATCTTTCTTTGTCATTCTATCGCCTTTTCTTCATAATCAAGTTTAGCTCTAATGAATTCAGTTTTAGTTTCTTTACATTATTGTTTGAATATAGCAATTGGCGTTTCTATCACTCTTAATACATTATTACTTTCCTCATCTAATGAGTTATACTAGTCAGCTACAGTACCCAAAAAAACTATGTTTGATATAATTTAGGACATTTCTAGTAGTCCATGTGGTATTTAAGTTTAAGACGCTATTCATACCTCTTTTCCTATGCTCAAATATTTCTTTCCTATTTTGAGTTCTATCGATATTTCAGATGTAACCCGTTCGGTCAATTGGGGTAAGACTAATTTCTTAAAAGGGTGTGGCTTTCCTTGGGATGAACCCAAGGGGAAAATTGATTGTACTCCCTACAAGAACGTATCTAGGTCTCATAAATCAAATCTTTCTAGAAGATTCACCAAACTCTTCACATTTAGGAATAGTATTGTTAACTAGATTAGACTCGATTTCGTCTATGTTGAGTTCTTCTCCAATCTCATTAATTCACCCTCAGCTACCACTTTTTCATGTTTTTTTCATCCAATTTCTCCTAATTTTTTCTAACGAAACAACATTAAGATCCTGCTGTTTAATTAGGTTCATTTTCTGATATATTATTCTTCTGACTAGACATTATTTGTCTCTTCATTATCATCAGATAATACTTCTTTTTTCTACTATTGCACCCACAATTTTGTTTAATTCTTCCGGGTTTTGTTCTTTATCAAACATATTTTCTAATTCCTTGAGATTGTACTTCTTATATTCCATCATCTTCTTGTTTTTATGCCTTCTATAATGATTTTTCAGTTGATTTTTTCCTACTTCTTTTTTAATTTTTACATCTTGCAAAGGAAATGGATTTTTGTTTGTTAGGTTTTGCAAAGAATATTCATGATTAAATGGAGTACTAATACCTAGATAAGATTTTCCACGATGTCTAACTTTGTTCATTAAATAAAGATGAATTACACGCAATTGCTTCTTTATCTCCGTAACTTTAGTCTTAATTCTTGCTAATTACACTTTTAATTCTAAAATTATATCAGTGACATATTTTAATTGCGGTACTACTGAAGTAGTTCATTCTGGTGAGTGCATAAAATGTGAATAACTAGGAGCAGGAAAAGTATATGATGATTCAGGTATTAAACGTGGTCAATTAGCTTAAGTGGCTAGTAATTAACTTAAATATCTCAATTATTTTTGGTCACAAGGCTTTGATACCAATTGAAAGAGGGCTTCAACTAGTACTTATGAAAAAATTTTCACTTCCACAAAATTAAAATTTTTGAAAGTAAGTTTTTAAGGATCTCGGTTAAGAATGCAAAAAATTTCAAAAGTTTGGGGGATACAGAAAATGCGGAGGGTACCTAAAAATTCGATTACTAAATCGAGGTACTAAAATATTTGCTCCAAAAGCTCAGGCCTAGAATTATTAATGCCTCATACCTCAGGGTACTTGAAGATTAACTTCCCAGTTTTGTGATAATAATTAAAACCAACTCATCACAATATATTAATATATTTTCTGTATACTTTTTGTGGGTGTATCAAATACGAGTAGACCTGTCAAGTTGGGCGGGTGGGTCAAATAGGGGTCATGTGTGTTTCGGTGAAACGGGTAAATACGAGTTGTGTATATTTCGAGTTCAGGTAAAATACGAGTCGAGGTGTATTTCGATTTTACGGGTTTTGGATTAACCAAAACGGGTTGAGATCGATATTTTTATTATTATGTGGATAAGTTTAAATTGACCATGTACGGTCAAATTAACCAAACATATATCAAGTGCATTGTCACCTTTTCATAAGGATAGGTTGGCAACTGTATTTTGTCTAACTCTATATTTTCAATTTTCATTATTTTGACTTAAATAAATAGCAAACCAAATAAACTAGAACTAGTAACAAGTCCGTAAGTTTGAAACCATGTGGTTGAAATATGGCTATCACACGCACTTCTTATAAGCAAATGAGAATACTTGTTTAAGTAAATTAACCATTATAAGTTCAGAACATACCATTGTCTTAAACATGCAAATACATAACTGAAAATTTTAAAAGTCTTTGCCCTGCTAATTTCAGAAAGCATTAGTCTAACAACAAACTCTTAGTACTAATCTACTAATTAATGTTAGAATCATCAAATACTGCTTCACCACTGGTTCTACCTCAATCACCTCATCATCATCATCATCATCATCATCATCGTATTCTTCTTCTTCAAGATTCAATTGAAGTTTAGCAAAGGCGATCGACAATCCATTGACTTCTTGATCCTCCTCATCTAAATCACCAAATATTTACAACTAAACTTAATATACTTATATAAAATATACAATGCATACAAAAATTGTAAAAAAAGTATATAAAACTTACCCTCTTGAGCATCAAAAATCTAAACTAACTCCGAGTGGTAACTAATGCCTCCAAATTTTCAGGCTTAAGAGATGACCTCCACTTGGTTAAGGCTCTACCACCCATGCTAAAACAAGACTCAGAAGCCACAGTTGTGATTCAAATGCTCAATATATCTCTCGTCTTGTTGCTTAAAGAAGGTAATCAATTTGAGTTCTGTTTCCACTAAGTCAAAATATCTAAATCTATTGTATGATCTAATCTATACTCATCCAACTAGTTATCCAACCTTGAAGCTATGCAACTAGGTGGTGCAGCTTGGTCAAAAATGGCAAATCCCTACACAAAATAAAAACACACTTTAGTATAAATCTGTAACCAAAAATTATAGTTTTTAATTTAAGAATATATTATAAAACCTACTCTTAAAGCATCATCTAGTTTCCTTGGACTGCTCACATTGGAATGAGGACTTTCTTTAACATATTTACTGAATATTTTGCACAACTAATCTCTCACAATCTTAGACTTCAACTCCGCGGTTTTAGGATTCAATTGTGCAAAACAGTACTTGACAAACCAAAACTTATATCGAGGATCCAAGATAGAAGCAAATGAGAGAGTAATATTGTAAGAATCCTAATTAATCCTTAAATTCCCCCCTCATTTGCATTGTCATGCTCTTGAGAAAAGGATCCTCACAATCAACATATGATGATAAAAGAAGTTCAACCCTCTACACATTTTTCAAATACAAATTTGTTGTTAGGCACTTTTTACTAGAAATAAGAGTAGTTATCTCATCAAATGGCTGAAGAAGATCACAAATTTTCTCAATCCTACACCACTCTTCATTAGTGGGAAGATCAGCAAAGCTAGAATTAGACCTCTCCATCCACCTCATGCTTGGAAATGCAACTCGATAAGGTAATTCTCTAACTAACATCTTATAGGTAGAGTTCCACCTAGTTGGACAATCCATCCATAGCCTGCTTAAACAACTAATGCCAAGACCAGAAACAATTCCTCCAAATTTTAACTTCCTCCTTTCTAAACCAGTAACATATTTCACTAATTCCTTAACCGTACTTATTCCCACATCAATCAACTTCAGACCCTCTTTAACAATTAACTTCAAAACATGAGCACGACATTGAACATGAAAAAAATTCACCATCACAAGGTAATCTAAGCATGCACATTAAGAGTATCACACAACAAGCCTTCCATGTTGTCATTTGCTTGTGTATTATCTAATGTAATTGTGAAGACTTTCTTATGAATTTTCCACTCCTTCAGAAGATCATGAAGTTTGTCATGCAAAGCATTCGCATTATTAAGATGGGGCAAACGATAAAATTTTAAAATCTTCGCATGCAAATTCCACTTGTCATTAATATAATGGGCTTTTAAGGAGAGGAAACCATGACCCGCAAAAGAAGTCTACAAACCACTATTCAAGCAAATTCTACTTGAAAGTTTGCTCAATGATCCCATAAGCCTTTATTTTCCGTGCTTCTGGATCTTTAAACAATGATTCTTTGCTGTGTTTCTAGAGATAAGAACACAGTCATCATTCAAGTAGACATGAATTGCTCTATTTCCTTCTTGTTGTGCAAATGTATAGGTGTAACCATGTCTAATTATCGCTTTTGCAGCCAACTCTTTATATTTAGATCGATCAAATTTTATAGCTGATTTTTCATCTTTAGCCATCATCAATTTACTCACATCACTACTTGAACAAGCACGATAAGTCTTTGATGACGCCTAAAATCAAACGTACTACTAGAATCTGCAAATATAGGCCCTCCATTACAATACTTACAGTAGGCTTGAGGTATACCATCGGCGAAAAGCTTGCCTTCTTTTATATTATTGTGCTTCCACACATTCGGGGTCCACTATCTTTTCTTTCACAAAGCAATATCGTCATCCGATTCAAGCGTAACTGGTGTAGATTGACTAGAGCTTCCTATAATAATCACAATTGGAAAACTAGGATTTAGGAATTACCCAAAAAATAAATAAATATTTTCAAATTTTTTATACATAAATAACAACAATAAGAACAGAATCCCCCCAAAAAAAATCCCAGCAATATAAGTGCATCATAGATTCACAATCAAAGACTAAGTCACTATATTTTTACAATTCCAAATGTAGTATAATTTATAAATCCCTCCAAAAGCATCAGGCCTTTAGATCAAAATTTCTTAAAATCAAATCAAAATTGGAAAGGCCAAGTCTAATTCTTCATATCACCCTCTTTGCCCCTGCCCACATACCTAAATCAATTGGGTTATATAATTATTATTAAAATTCAAAGTCACATAATGCATTACCAAGATGAACAATTATACATTCAATTAAAGTTTTTTTAGCAAAATGAACAATTATCGACAATTATTACCAAAAAAGCCATTATCAAGTCTCTCCTATGTGGGTAACCAGGTATCAATTCATGGATTAAAGTTCATGCATTCGATTTTGGGGCTTCTTAAAAATTTTAAACAGAAAACTAGGATCCATGAAACTGGCCAGATTAGTGTTTGGTCTTTGTGTGTATATGCAAAATAGACCTTTGATGTTAGGGGGAGATAAACTTGACTTGTGAATGTTGAGAAATGACAATGCATTTTCAAAATTAACTCTAGACAAATATGTTGCCATGATGAAACTCCTTCCTGTACCTTCCATCAACAAACACAGTACCCCAAAATAGGGGTATTATTTCAAGTAAGGGGGGGGGGGGGAAGAAGGCATGGCTGTACTTGTTGCAAATGAAGGAGAAAGACAAACCTGGTGTTTGAGAAGAAAGCATATCTCTACAATGGCGAAAGGGAGATGTAGTCAATCTAATGGAGTCGCTAGAGCCTTTTCTCCCTTGAGATGTGATTCCTCCTCGACGTGGTGGCATGATTCGATCCAACTTCAGAGTAAAAGAAAGTGATTGAAGAAGGTGGCTGGGGCTGGTGGCTATGGCATATCAGAGAAGAAAAAGCTTGAGTTTCTTGATTATGAAGATGGAAAGGATGAAGGAGAGAGAGTGAAAGATTGGGTGCCTGGAGAGAGGATAGAGGTAGAGGAAGTGTGGCGAGTTTGATGACTGATGCATGGTTTAGGCCCTTTAGGGTTCCTTATTTTCTTTATTTTGTTTCAAGTGAAACGGCAAAACAGTTTGAAAAGGCCAAAAATTTGGTGTAGCCCACTTCAGCATTTTACTAGCCCGTGCCCACAACAAGCGCCCCTCTAAAAAAAAAAAAAGGTTGACCCAACAAGTCAATCCGAACCTGACCCACTCGAACCCAAAATTTTTCGGATTTTTCGGGTTCAGCTAATTTCGGGTTAAAATTTTATGTTCAAAACCAACAGTGCCGGCAGTTTCGGGTAGGGTCAGATTTTGCCAAGTATACACACAACATGCACACATAACATTTAAACTGTCATAAAGATGGGTAGGGATGAAACGGGGTTGAGTGCCTGCTCGATTCACAGCCCTAGTCCAAAGCTGGACCAAATTGCCAAAATCAGCAGTAGCTCTTCCCTCATTCGATGCTATAACCATTAAGCACATACAAACTGCACCATTTTCCTGTTAAGTTCCGTATATACCATTCTAATTAGCCAACAAAGTCATATCCATAGCTTGAACTAACCCAGTCTATTTGAACCCACAAGCATTCAATATCATAGTATATATAAGAGAGACCGGTTCACAGTAAGCATGCTCATAGCTTCACATCCCCCTTCTCCCTCATTTAGCATCACTCCAAAAGTAACCTTAAATATCACAACCATTTAAGTGCAATCATCATTTCATCTTAATAACACCATAAATCAATCCCCATTGTTTATCCTCAAGCAAATTTCAACTTACACATCCAAACCCTAACCGTGCGTTAATTAATCAAGCTCAATAGGTAGGTTTAACAATCAATTTGAAACTATTAATAAATTGAGGATGAATAGTACCACCTTGAATTCAAGCTTTTAGGATCCGATTTATGGTTAATCGAGCGCATTAGGGCTGGGCTCGAATTTCTTCTTTCCTCCCACACTACTGCACAGCTGTTCCTCTGTCTCAACTCCTTTCCCTCACTGGTTGCTACTACTGCGCTACTTCGTTGCTCTCCTTTTTTGCCCTATTTCTCTCAGTGCCTATACCTCGCTCTCTCTCTCTCTCTCTCTCTCACTCACTAACTCAAATAGTGGGGTGGTGCTGTCGATGACTGGATGAGCCAAGTGGAAGATGTGTGGTTTGCTGTTCAAGAGCTTTGAGGTGTTAGGGTTGCAGATATGTCATCCTTGGTCTATGATAGGTGCCTGGTATTTTTTTCTTTTTTTTCCTTTATTAGCTTGATTTCCTTCTTCTTTTTCCCTAACTCATTAAACCAATATGAGTTTAGACGTAAATAATCTAAGCCCAATTGGTCCCATAAAGGGATGGCTCAACCCACTGCACTGATCCCGCATAATCTCTCATCGGCCTAATTTTTAACTACACTGAATACATTCATAGAGTCACACAGTCAATCACTAATATTTCATAAATTATTCTACATAAATTAGTAATCTTAATCAACACACATAATTTGAAGGTTTATAGTATCCATCCACCTCCTTACCAATTTGCTTTAAGCGTCCACTCAATCTATTAAAGGGCCGAGGGCAAATTACGTATAAAAGGGGCAAATGAGTTGGAGGTGGTAGATGATATTAAACTTATTTTAAACAAGCACCAATTTTCAATCTTACTTAAACAACTAGCATAAAAATTATCTATTCATGCATCGATATGAGTTGACATCAGAAGTTCCACATTTGACAATCAATTGAACAGTCCAAGGCATACAAATACAATCAAAATAAATCAATTTTATTTAAAACATGAAGAAAAATCTTTCACCCAAATGACTAGCATAAAATTATCTAGTCATACATTGATATAAGTTGACATCTAAATGTTTTCACATTTGATAATAAATGGAGCAGTCCAAGGCATGCAAATACAATCAAAGTAAACGAGTTTTATTTTACAACGTGAAGAAATCAAATCAACTTAGAATCAAGTCATTCAACCAAGGACTTCTACATCATAGCAAAGTAGCAGAGACATCACATAGCATCACACCAGTAACAACATTCAAAACGACACCCAAAGCTGCAACTTAGCACCTTAAAGACCAAGAGTAACAAGCAGCATCAATCAATATTATAGGTATATAACCCGCAAATTAGTGGGATATTTCATGGAATTACCAATTAGCAAGCACAAAGGCACACGAAAAAACAACATAATAGAAGGGCGGCTTGACAAATAAAGGAGGTTTAGCATGTCTCTTGTACACAAGTTGTCTAAAGAAGGTGGGGAAGTTGTTTCTTAGTTGAGATAGGTCTGGTACAAGTTCCATATATTTAGAAATGCATTTATATAGCTTGGCCACCGTTTCATGCATAATTTGGCTACCAAAGACAGGTGACCGGTTGTGATATGAAAGCTCCCTGATTAATTGACTTGATTATAAAATGATTCGATTCCTTGATGCTTTAGGATGAAATTGAGACAGCTCGTCTCCATTTACTCAAATTTGTTATGTGTCATTGATTATTATGGATTAAAATCATTTAGATGTCAACTCATATCGATGCATGAATAGACATCTTTATGCTAGTTGTTTGGGTGCAAGATTAAAAATTGGTGTTCGTTTAAATAAGATTAATATCATTATTCATGCCTACGCATTTGCCCATTATATGTGATTTGTTCTCATCGTCTTAATAAAGTGAGTAGACACTTAAAGATGATTGACAAGGAAGCTGTTGGATAATGTAAACTTCCTTTTCTGACGTGAAGTCTATATATAACTATGAAGTAATGTTTTGGATTCTACTATCGAATTTGTGTAGCTTGTGCTATGTGTATGTGAATCCTGTGTTTTACTCTACCACATACTTTAGAATTTTGAGGATGGAATTCTTTTAGGGGGGCAGTGAGTGTAATAGCTAAGGAACTTTAATTAGAGTTAACTATTAAGGTCATAATTTTATAAAATATGTTGTGTTATATTAACTACATTATACTAAAGTTGTGTGTGTTAATTAAGTATATTAATTTACTAGAGTAATTTCGTAAATTTCTATGATTGACTTTGTGATTTCACGAATGTAATAGGTTTAGTTAAATTTAGGTCAAGGTGAGATTTTATGAGATTAGCGGGGTGGATTAGGTCATTAGTTGTTGGAATCAATTGGGTTGGATTATTTAGACCGAAAACCATCAGGGTCACCAAGGTGGGGGGGGGGAAAAAGTAAAATCTGGCCGAAACCAAATAGTTGGGCGCCTCTTCTCCTTTGTAAGCCATGACATTATGCCTGTTTCAACATATAACTCACCTTCCTCAAAGGTCCAAACCGTACACTGTGTTCCTGTCAATCCTATTCAACCTCGCACCATTTCTACTCTGGCTAAAAACAGAAGGACAACGGATAGAGGATGAGAGTAAAGCCGAAGGACAAAGGCGAGCCGAATAACAGCAACAATGATAAGAAGAAGAGGGGGATTCGAGCAGTAGAGGTAGGCAAAGGGAGAGAAACCAGAATCGGACAACCAAGAAGGAATGAGGCTCGAACCCAACCTATATTTTCATCCAAATTAGCCCATAAATGGGTCTTTTAGCTTAGATTAGGGTGGATGATTCTCAATCCCCAATTTATTAGTTAATTTCAATTATCTTTTTGGTTTGACCATGGAAAGTTTTTGTAGAATTGTTTAATGAAATTATTATGAATTGTGGAGTTTTGGAGAAGAAAGACGATTGAATAAGCTATTGAGACTTTTAGGTTGATATTGATATAGGTATAACTTGTGGGTGGTGCTGTGCCAAGAGAGACTGGGTTGTGACTAGCAAAATGGAGATGATAATTGCTAAGTGTTCCACGAATGTTATTTTTAATGTTCTATTTGTTGTCTACTTGGTGAATTATGAAAAAGGCGCCGTCAACTCACTAGGCCACCATTTGGAATTTTGTGGGATATATGGCCTATTGTTAGTTTTCCCTCTGTGTGTGTTCTGTTTGGAAGCAGCGTGGAAAATGGGGAAGTGGTTGGCCAGTTCAGCAGCTGGTTTAGTGGTGGACCAATTCTATGAGTCGGGAAATTGGCTAACCCTGTTCATCCCTACTATCCCTTGCTCTGTTATGTGTATAGGAGGTGTGCGTGTGAGGAAGTTACTGGGAGCAAGTGCGATAATCTAGTCCTAGAAGGTTTAGCAGCCAGCCCAGTTCTCGACTAAGGCTGTGAATCGGCCAGTGGCAAGCCCAGGTTTAGCCTATCCCCATCCTATCAAGTAAAATATGAGTATGTGTATGTTGTAATGATAATGAAAACGAGCACTTTAGCTTGCTTAATGCGATCATCTGTTTCAAAAGTGTCCCATGGTCAAAGACTTTAGTGGTGGTTAGACTAGCATGTATATTGCGAGTTAAGAATGGTCACGTTGCCTTAGATGGATGTGTCTTGTGACGCAGAACTATTAATATGGGCTTACTTATTTAATATGCGATAGCATTTGAATAAGTTTGGTCAAATCTAAAATCAACCCTGACCACAGTGTGCGAAACCCTTCCCTTGTCATTTTTAAAGTGGATGCACCAAATCTCAAAAAATAGAGTAACATTCAATTCTCAAAGTGAAGTTCGAAAGCCTTCCGATAAGCATTTTAAGAAGTATAGCATGTAATTTCAAAAAATGAGTTGGGTAACGCCGATTCTGTAAATGAAGTTTTGAAAGCCTTTGCTGATAAATGATTTTAAGAGTTAGTTGCTAGCATGGTGTGATTTCAAGTGCATGTGAATATGCTTTACAACCAAATATGCTTAAGTTCTTCTTGTGCTTAAAGCTTCCTAGTATCAAGTTATTTTGGGAAATTCAACACTATGTGTGTTTGAAAGTGAATTTCATTTGAGATGTTTTGGGCTAGGAGGATTGGCTAATTGTACAGACTCAGTCCTGGCTGTAAGCCTGAATGCTAGAACCCTAATTTATTTAGGGAGCAGATCCAGAAAGCAGGCACCTCAATTGTTACCACCCTGATGAGGGTATGAGTTCATTGGCTTTAGGAGACCTCGGGGATGCCAAAAGTCATGAGTTATGAAACTCACTTAAAGAGAGAGCACTAAGCTGTGAATCCAATGCCCTTAAAGGAAAAACTTTGCTTGTTACGAGTTTCAGTTTATTAATTCTGAATTACTATACTTTGAGTCATTGTAAAAGTACAAATGTTCTATGAAAAAGGCTGGAACTTATGCTAAAATGACCTTCTTGGTGTGAACCAACTTTATATTGATCTACTTGTTTTAAAGCGAGTTTTTTTTAATGCCTCATAAAGTGTCACTATCACTTCTATAGAGTTAGGTTGGTGATTTTGCTGAGTCATTGCATCTGAGCATTAAACTATGATCAGAATGGGTGACTTTTGGATTCTAGGGTGCTATTGAGTAGCTATTAGGTGTGATTGGCCGAGTGTGCTTAATATGTTAATATAAGTAAAAATTCTGTGTGACTAGTACTTATAGTATTGTATGCAACTGCCTTGGTTTTCGGGATTGTGGATTCTCCACTGAGTGTGTGGTACTTCACCCTCTCTCTTGCCCTTTTCCCCCACGAACTTGAAAAGACAAGTGAAAGTTATCGGTTCATTGAGTTAATTTCTCTTAGCTACCTGGTTAATAGGTGTTAGGGGATTATATGCATGCATATTTAGATTCATGAATTTAATAATGCAATGTGATGTATTCATAAGTCTTATGGGCAAATGTGTATTCGATTCTCAAGTCCATGTTTACATGTTGTCGAGCGCTCGCTCTGAGTAGCTGTGTGGGCCATCCATCTTAGTAATTACTCATCTTCTCGTAGTTATAGTTGAATGGATTTGGAATCTAAACCCCAGTGCTCTGGATATGTAATCCATCGACTTGTACCTTTCAGTTCTTTCTTTCATTTGATTTTACAGTTTGCATACTCAGAGCATATGGTCTATAAAGTTGTAGTCTCCAATGTGCAGCTGTCGAGATTGTTTAGATATGTTCTTCATGTTTTTATTATTATGGTACCTAATGTAAGACTATAAGCATAAGTTATGGACTGTTTTTACACGAAAATCAGTTTGTTTCTTTCCAAAATTTTAGAAGGAAACAGACAAACTTCTATACAAAAACTGGCCGTGAGTAAAGCTTATAGCCTTACACTAGATACATATACTAACAAAAACATAAAGGATAAATCCAAACAAGCTCGACGGCTACAAGCTGGAGACCACAACTAAGACATTGAATAAAGAAAGAAAAGAAAGACATAACTCGATAGATTACATATTTAAAGCATTGGGATTTACATCCTGAAAACAATTAAGCTCTAACCAGACAAAAATGAATGACAATTTAGATGGTTGGCCCGCACGGTTATTCAAAGCGACAACTAGATAGCATATACTACATGGACTCAAGAATCCGATTCACATTTTCCTAGAAGACTTATAATTACATCACATTACGTCATTCAGTTGAGGAATCTAAGTATACATACAAATAATTCCCTTGACGCCTATCAATAAAATACCTAAGAGAGATCAACTCAATGAACCTACAACTTCCACTTTTCTTTTCAAGAACTTGGGGAAATATGGAAAGAAAGGGGGTTAGCTACCACAAGCTCAGTTAATAATTAACAATCTCAAAAATCCAAAACAGTTACATGCAATATGATAAATAACAATCACATTAAATGTTTTAGTTAATAACAGCATATTAGGCAAACAAGGACCAACCAATTAATCAGTTGTTCATCAGTAGCATTCAGCAATGAAGTAAAGCATATCATTTTGGCTTTTAGTACCACACTCAGAGACTAAGGGCTCACGTTCAATTACTTTCTTTAGCTCATTTCAGCACAAAGACAGCAATAGCAAATAGAAGATTTTAAAACCTTAAATCAAATCAAACCGGCCTATATAAAGCCATTTAACATAAAGAAGGTCGTTTTTTCATTTAGTAGAAATCCTTTCAAAGAGTGCTTGTACTTTTTCAAACCCTTGCACTATTATAATTCAAAAGCAGGTAGTTCCAGCTAATAACAAGTAAGAAAATCACTTTCAAGGAGTTTGATTCACAAGTTAGCGCTCTCTTTAATTGAGTATCCCACCTTACAACTTATGATATCCCCGAAGTATCTCAAACTTAGTGAACTCATTCCCTATCAGGCTAGTAACAACTAAGGTTCCCGCCTTTTGGGTCTCCTCCCTAAATAAATTAGGATTCCTGCTTTTTGGGTTTGCTGTTCAGACTAAGTTTATACCATTAGCACAATCCTCCTAGCTTAGAACATCTCAAATGTAGTTCACTTTCAAACACACATGACATTGAATTTCTCAAAATATTATGACAATAGTAATTTCAATTTCAAGAAGAGCTATTAATGCCTTAGTATTGATATCAGTCGACTTCTAAAATATAACAACTTTCTATTTAAAAAGGAAGGTTGGTAAGCAACTTGTAAACTATAAAGTTAACGAAGTAACCGACAAAATTATTTACAGAGGGGCCCTTAAAGCTCATTTTTAGGAATCGTATGTTCTGTAAACGATTCAAGGCCATGCCTAGTTGAGAAGAAAAATAAGAGCTTAGGCCTTTAAGTCAAACAACCCTGAGCAATCAGCAAATTAAATACTTATGTACAAATGGTTGCACATTTTTTAGGGCAAAACAGGGAAAGTATAGACCAAACGACTTCGTAGTTCACAAATCATTAACAAAGGGGGTTTTACTTTAGGCAATTAACGGCTTTGTAATAGTCAAGATCACTGTACCTTAATACAAACACACCATACACACATAACATTCAAATTGCCATGAAGATGGGTAGGGATGAACCAGAGTTGAATGCCTGCCTGGTTCATAGCCCTGGTCCAGAGCTGGACCGGACTGCCGAGCCAGCAGCAACCCCTCTGGCAGTCGACCCTATCACTGTTAAGCACATACACAAAACACCTTTTCAAATCAAGTCCCATATATACCATTCTAATCAACTGATAAATCCATATCTATAGCTCTACAAACTCAGTCCATTTGAACCCATAAGGATTCAACATCATAGCATACAAATGAGAGTCCAATTCACAGTCATCATGCTCACAGCTTCACAGCCCCCAATTTTCCCTCTTTAGCACTACCCCAGAAGTAACCTCAAATGTCATAACCATTTAAGTACAATCCTCAATTACCTCAATTCCACTATACATCAATCTCAACTCTTTATCCGCAAGAAAATTTTAACTTAGTTCTGACTTGATTAATCAAGCTCAATGAGTAGGTTTTAAAATCAATTCGAAACTAATACTAAGTTAAGGATGAGGAGTACCACCTTGAATTCAAGCTTTTGGGACCAATTTAGGGTTAATTAGGCAGTAGGGTTGGGTTTGAGTATCCTCTTTCCTCTGATGTTGCTGTGCTGCTATTTCTCTCTCTTAAGTACTTTTTCACCTCTTTCTCTAATTGTCATGACCTCTCTCTCTCTCTCTCTCTCTCTCTCTCTCATGGTGGGGTGGTGGTGTAGATAAGTAGGCGAGACAAGTGGAAGACGGTGTGGTTTGCTATTGAAGAGCTCTGAGGAGCTCGGGTTACACATATGTTAGGCCTTGGTCTGGGATAGGCACTTGGTGTTTTTTTTTTCCTGTTTTTTGGCTAGATTACATTCTTTATTTTTTCTAACTCATTAAACCAATATAGGTTTAGACCTAAATAATCCCAGCCCAATTGATCCCAACAATGCTCAGTGAATAAACCTCCTCTCCTAAAGTAATACTCAAAGTACATAATAGCTTAGGTAAACTTTCATAATTCATTTTGGAGGGCTTTCATATAATTGAAGGTATTCAAAACATAAAATAATAGAAGAAGTAAACCATATTAAGAGCGTAAACTTAAGAAGCTGCAATATTTACTTACCATAACAACTTAAGTAAGCTTAAAACTTATTATACAAAGGGATTTTAAACATAGGTATTACTTACTAAAATTCATACATAACAACTAAATCACATAAGTGAGGAGTTATACCTTTATAGGTACTTTGTTATTGCCATATTGAGTCAGCCAAAGTCAAGCGGCAACATACGCCTATCCGGAAAGATATCATATTGCACTGAGACGCAACTCACATACCCAGACTTGAGCCAGGAATCAAACCACCATCCCCAAGTCATCTTATCATAGCTTAACTTATATCAGGTAGGATTCTAAGCCACTATTCCTAGATATCAGACTTACACTTAGTTTCTCGAGTAGGTCCTCCATGTATAATACCTATTCATATACATGCAATCATATTTATACGCTAACATGTAAGCACACCATATACATATTACATAAGAAATTATAAATTTTTATGAAGAAAACATATTCTTTTAGCAACCCATTTTCAGCTTTTACAATCAAGGTAATCATCTAAGAGGTAGGTTTAGAAGTCGTTTCAACTCCAAAGAATATTCTAAGCCATCATATAGAAGCAACTTTGAGCAAATTTTGCAAAGCCCACAATCCCCAAAACTATTAAGACTAAATACCACGAGATATTTTAGAAGAGCAAACCCGGGCTCAAAATTTAGACAAGTGCCTGGACAAAAACATTACTGAGGCTTACTTGGTGTGTACGTATATGCCTTTGGGAGAATATTCAAACTTGATCACATAGGTGATTTCCCACAAAGCATTAAAAATAAGAAAACTAAAATGCTAAGAGATTTAGATTTGTGAATGTTTTAGTAATAATTTTTTCCCCTATAGTTAGTTCAAAACGCCCACGTGTTCAATAATTTCACGAAACCTCTAATTTTAAGTAAAACTCAAAGTGGGGCTCCGGAAAATCCAAGCCTTTTGCACTGTCTAAAAATGCTTAGTTATGATGTACTATAAGGAACTTCTCATTTCATGCCGAACTGGCATAATATGCATAGTAAATAAGCTCACTCCAAAACCTAATTAGTCCAAGATATCAATGACAATTTGAATCGAATGAAAGAGTCCTAAACTAGTTTCTAGAAACATAGGGATTTTGACAAAGAGCCTTTCTAAACTACCTTCATAGGTTTTCTAACTTTCATGATTAGTAGACCATAATTACTAGGTTGTTTCCCTCGCAACCTAAGTAATATTTCCAGTTATAAAAAGTTGACATAACAAAAAGGAATAAGCATCTCATACTTTGAAGATGAATCCTTATAATAATTTAAAAGCATAAAAACTAGAGCTGTGTATATAGTAAAGTACTCAAGCCCAATTAGAGGCCTAACATCATTTTCTTTTCAAATAACTTCATTTTCCTATCGCTTACAAAATCCATGCAAGTCATAGCTTTGATTAAGAGTCCAAATCCAATTTTTCTAAAATTTGCATTTCACACAAAAGCTAAATGTTTTAAAGTTGCTAAAAAGGCTCAACTTCTCTCATTTCCATGTCAAACCTAAAAATTTCAACTCACAACTTTGTTCAAGATAATTCATTTCAAAACCTAATAATTTCACTCACACACATTCAAAGGGATACCTGCCTACTTTTCATAATCATAATATACTCTTCGTAATAATGACAGGTATATGGGATGTAAATTCATGAGATACTTTAAAACAATTTCAGGGTCACAACTCAAAGTAATTTCACTTAGCTCGTAATATGTTCAAGAATCAACTCAAACACAACAAGATGTGTGCTTGAATTTCAATCAAATACCAGACTAACCGATAGGATATTAAGTGTTCCATTAGCATCATTTTCACTCTCCCAAAAGCAAAACAACAATTTAATAAATAAACTTCAGGTCTAAACCCTACAGTAAACCTAGCTATAGAGCCAAAATAAACTTTAGATCTAAACACAGAACATGTTTAATCTGTGACAAATGTCATATTTGCATAGATTTTGTGAGTGTTTGGGAGTCATTTTATGACATTAGTGTGCTTAATTGTATGATTTATGCCCTTATTTATACTATTACGCCTGGTTTCGCTTGTTTTGAGAGTGTTTCCAGATTTGGACTTTGTGAGCCAAGCTATGTGAGTAGAATAATGATTTTCAGGTCTTATGGATCAAACAAGGTAGCAAAAGAGGCACAAAGACACCAACACGGATGTAACATGGCTAGTATCACAGTCCATGAGGATCCAGGAAGAAGCAACAAGGCAAACAAGAGAGCACGACCTGACTAGGGGGAACCACAGTCAGACCGTGGTGTGCCCTATGGGCTGACTATGGTGCCCCCCTTTCCCTGAGCCTGCTAGTTTTCTCCGCGATTGTTTAGCCTCCATGCGTTTTGACATTCGGCTGATGTGTTTTTTCGCGATTAAAACGTGTTTTCACACATCATTCATCATTTCATTCCATCCACTTTCACATTCACCATCCAAATTAGAACTTAGATTAGATTAGAGGGAGAGAAAATGAATTGAAGTGGAGATCTTGGAAGGATTCTATGTCGGTTTTGCAATTGACAGATTTAAGCGTGTTCTTTGGCTGAGCATTTCTCTTCTCCTCTCTTCTCTTAATTTAGGATTTATGTTTTGTGATTTGGATTAGCTTTGTTGTTTTGATCTTGGATTTATACAAATACTTGTTAATTTCCCCAATCTTATGTTGATCTCCTTGGTACTTTGGAACCTATTGACTTCTTTATTGAATCCCAAGTGTTTATTGTCTTGTGAGAAATTTAATCACTTTCTTACATGTTTTGGGTATCGAGTGAAGAATTAAAAGGGGAAATTCGATACTAGGACCCTAGGATTTGGCTTAATTGTATGAGATCTTGAGAAAGTCACACCAATTGAGAAACTACTAATTTGACAATCACATGTTTAATGAACCTAAATAAATTAGTAGCCCTTGAGAAATAGTAATTGGTTAGATTTAAGTATTTCACTTCACCTTAAAGGAGGATTGTGATACTTCGATTATCAGCCTTTAAAACAACTCATTGAAGAAGAAGTGCTTGGTTGACACATGAATTAAGAGATTGCTTGTTTTGTATGATTCTTTGATTATTTATCTATTAGATTAGATAGTAGATTAATCAAATTTCAATCTGAAATTTTAATCTACTTAGCCTATCTTGAGGGAATAAAGGCTAGTAGATTGACCTAGTCCTTGTGGAAGATGACCTTAATTTGCTACAATGTCACTGTACGCTTGCAGCTCTATCAACCTATTAAGTATGTGATAAATCCCAAAACCATTTCAGTAGAAGATAACCTCTACTCAATTTAAGAACCCAGATTTCCCCCTTAATAACATCTCTAACTACGACCAAAACCCTAACTCAATGAAAATAATTCAACACCTTCTTCTGTCATATGCGTAATCATCCAAACCAAACGAGATGACGATGAAAACATACATTAAATCATTAAACGAAAACTCAATCCCAAGAATGGATTCGCTAGTTTCATTAGCTAAATCAAACTACTACTTAAGTTAATCACAAAATAGTGGAATTAAGAGTTTACGCACCTTGAAATTAACTAATTTTAGCTTGTAATTGGCCTGTGTAGATTGATTTCTTTCTCGGTCTTTGCTTGTCCTTGTCTAAGCACCCAAGCTAGCCCTTTAATGGCTTCCCCCAACCCGTTTTCAACCGTGCATCAATCTCAGTAGCCCCCTCCCTCTGATCCGCAATAGCGGCACCATAATAATGGTAGCAACAGTCGTAATGGTGTGGTTGCGGTGGTGGCTCGGCAAGCTGTTGTCCTCCTCCTCCACCATTTCGCTTTTTGTCTCACTCTATCTCGATCTCTCTCTCTCTTTCGTTCCAAGGAAAAGGGGTTTTAGTGTTTAGGCTTTTGCTAAAAAGAACAGGGGAAAGTTTTGGGTGTTAAAGAAAATAAAATGTCTGCCTTCTCTTTTTTTTTATTTTTTCCTACTTAGTTTCACGGGTTTAAGGGATTACGTAGTGCTTTCTTTTCCTCTTTCTTAAATTTTTTTTTATTTTTTATTATTGTTATAAGTAGGCTTTTCAAATTATGGCAACTTTAGGCAAATCATTTTGGGGTCTAGCATTGGGTAAACTAATACGTTGAGTAATAAAGCAAATACAGGTTGTCAAATACCAAATTAAAATTCTCTAACCCAATAGACATAATATTCCTTTATCAAGTATGTCAAAAATACGAGTTTCATATTCCCTTAACCCACTTATAAAAAGTTTCATGCTTGAAATTTATATGCCCCAACAACATGCTAAAAGAAAGTTTTATAAGCTCTAAGAAACTTAAAAGCATTTAGGGGTAAGTTTCTTAGTAGCTTTCACTTGCGTGAATAGACATCTTTATGCTAGTTATTTGCACTCCATGAATTTTATTATCTCATGTTATAGTTTGAGTGGTTGTAACTGCACGTATTTAATGCGTGAGCTATTGATCATGCAAGTATGCCTTTGCATGTGTTCACCTTTGTATATTTCATGTTGGGTAAGGGTGACATGCTAATGCCTCTAATATCACAGTTGGCTTCTTTATTCTGAACTTGATGGGTGAATCACATAAAATGTTTGTTGGCATGGTTGACCTGAGTGCCCTGGAATGGTGTGACTGACCTATGTTGTGTTGTATTTTGTACGCAATAAGTATGATGTACTATGTGGTAATTTTCATGGAGAAACTTTATCGCTATGCTTTTGTTTGTTGGCATGTCTATTATCATTGCTGTTATAGGATTGTCCGATTTGCCATGTTGTCATGCTATCATTCTGCGTACTAGTATTTCGCAATCTTAGAGATCCGCATCTATGTGAAAACGCGATGCCCCATGTACTTCATGTGATAAAATGATGTCCTTGGTGTACTCATGGTCATGTTGGAGTCTATGTCGTACTACTTGATCATCGAATTATAAAACATAGTAGTCAATGTAATTGATCAAAGCACTGGTCTAGTGTGGCTTGGTTGTGTTGCATTATATATTTGTGATACTCTAGTGGGGGTGAAAAGGACATATAGCCATGTCCATGAGCATATCATTTTACTTGCATGTATTATGATTTAGATATAATTCATTGCATCTTAAGACCCTAGGGTAGAGCTTTCCATTGGCTGAGCTATTCTGCTTACCTTGTCTTCTTGTGTTCTTTTAACTATACATTTTGGCTAGAGAGCTTATGCTCTGTTAACAAGAGCCATCAGCCTAGGAGCTCTGAGTAATTACTTTGTCAACTCCCATGCTGCTTATTTATGCTCCGCAACTCATATGCCTGAGCAATTGTCATAAATGCCCACACATGGTAAGTGAATGCTTAGAGGTTTTCTTTCTCCCACTGAAACTACAAGCCCCCTGTTGGCAATCCCCACTCAGAGTCAGCTACCTTTGGCAAACAAATTTTGCATAAAATGGTAGCCAAGCTATATAAATGCATTGCTAAATAGAAGGATCTTATGCAAGACCTATCTTGTGCAAGGAACAATTTCCCCACCTTCTTTAGACGACTTGCGTATGAGAGACATGCTGAACCTCCTATACCCATCGACCCACCCTTCTATTATATCATTTTTTCGAATGTCTCTTTAGCACTAGGGTCTTCTATTTCTTCTCCTTCCAAACTGAATAGCCTGTCTCCTGCTTGTGGCTTTTTATCATTCCTGTTTCGTCCCATTAGAGTGCTGGCTGGAGTGCATCCTTTCTGTATTGCGAGTTGAGGCTTGAATCCTGCCCGTTAAGTGTTGGTCTAGCAATTATAGGTTGTTTTTGGGTGGTTGTCTACTATACGCCCAAATTCTCCATACTATAGCACTGCCCCAGGGCACTTATGCATGGGTTAGGATATCGGCTACCGCATTTATCATACGGCCCTCTCTCTTACCATTACACAAGTTACTTTCCCTTGTCTTGGGCCTTCCCAGGGTTAAATCCTCTAAAGTTTCTGCTGCCTAGACCAAACTTCCTTATTACTTGAGCCATTTCTCTATTTTCAGCTTCAGTCTCATCCATGACCTATGGCATTTTCACTTACCTTTGGTACATTTCCCAAAAGTGGGTATGGGAATGCCCCACTATCATTTGCTAAATACTTCCTTTCAGTCTATGCTGGAAGTGATCCATCCTATTTTCTTTAGTGGCCACTTGTGTTGGGGAAAAATGGCTAAGTTCATTAAACTTTAATGCATACTCCTTATTCTCATTGTCCCTTATTTAAGGCAAAGGAATTGTTGTTCGTTAGCTCTCTTCACATCTCTATGGTCGTATTTAGCACCCATTAATGCCTTCAACTGATCCCAGCTTAACAGTGGTTCACTTATTCCCCACCAAAATTCAGCCTCTCATTCAAATTGGTAGGTGGTTAGATGCACTTTAAGTCTCTCAGGGCATTCTATGATTTTAAATAGATCCTCCATTCTCACAAGCCATTCTTCATATACCAAGGGGTCTGATCCGCCTTCAAATTTTGGTGGCTTCATCTTTTTGAACTGACATATCAAATCCATGGTTGTTGGCTCATGTGGTTGGTCGCGATGTGGAGGCATTTGTCCACACATGTATCTGAAGGTCACTTAATTCTAGTTCAAGTTAGATGTTAATATTACAAAATACACTATCCTTCATAACAAGAATGTAGTAGCTTCTCAGTAATAAGATTATTCATAACTAAAGCGTAATATCTCTAAGTATTTCCACCATTTGCATCACAACAAAACCACATTATAGCATAGGTTATACAAAAACTTACATAGATATTATGCATTTTATACATTGGAGTACACATATGTAGTTTTATTTACACACAATGCTAGTAAGCAACTTATATGCATCCAACTTATTTAAAAAGAAGCTTTGTGACTTAATAGTCGCTGGAAGAGCCACATACCATTCTAGTCCTTTTACATAAATTTAAAAAATACAACGAGCTTATTTATATACATTGCAACACTTGTGAGTTGTAGTTCATGTCATCTTGCTCTATTTCTTGGGTTTGCACTTATTCCTCGTCAGAAGAGCTATCTTCAGGAGAGCCCTTAATCATGGAGTCACCTAAACTATCGGATGCTACAGGAAAGGAGCTAGCAGTTCTTCTAATCTCACAATTTTAGAATATTCAATGTTATAATTTTTCTCTACCAGCTCCCTCACCCTAAGCATTATTGCTTGCCACCTTGGGGGGTAGATTGTCTCGTAGTTGTCTACCCAACGTACACATGCCATGCCGACTTGCCTCTAGCGCTCAGCTTGGGGTACCTCAGTAAGGAGCTCTCTCATCTTATGATGCTCTACGGCTTAGCGGCAAGTTGTCGCTTTAGTAGGGTGTTCCATAGGTGATCTAGTTAATTGTCTGCCACCTACAGAAAGTCCACTAATCTTCAATAAGTGAAAATGGTGAGCGATCCTTCCCTTTTGGCTCTAGGTCACCTTATGCGATCCCCACTGATTACTTAATTCCAAGGGCCTCTGATAGATGACTGCATCCTAGGCGGCCCACCAGAAAGACAAGTATACGTAGTCTGCGATGTGGAATACCATCCTACACCAATGCTACAAAAGTAAGCGCATAATCCAAAATGTATAGTAATAAGCATGCAAGTATACATAGGTTATATAGCTCAATTGTATTTGCATACCTTGGACTGCTCCATTGATTGTCCAATGTGGAAAACCTCTAGGTGTCAACTCATATCGATGCATGAATGGATAATTTTTATTCTAGTTATTTGGTTGTAAGATTGGAAATTGGTGTTTGTTTAAAATAAGTTCAATATGGTTATCCATGCTAACTCATTTACCCCTCTTATACGTGATTTGACCTTGGCCCCTTAATAGACTGAGTGGACGCTTAAAGAACATTGGCGATGATGCGACTGGTTACTATAAACTTCTTTTTCTGATTTGGAATCTATATTGAATAGAAGGGTAAAGTCTTTAGATTATGTTGCTGAGTTGTGTGGCTATTTGACGTGTATGTGAGCCTCATATTTTATTGTACCATAGACTTGTAGAATTTCGAGTATGAAATTCTTTGAAGGGGTATAGTGTAATAGCGGAGAAATTTCAATTATAGTTAATTATTAATATTATGGTTTTATTTGCTATGCTGCATTATGTTAGCTATATTATACTAAATTGATGTTTGTTAATTAAGTGTATTAATTTGTGTAAAATAATTTATGAAATTTTCGTGGTTTATTATAAGATTATATGAATGTACTAGGTGTAGTTAAAAATTAGATCGAAAGAAGATTATATGGGATCAACAAAGTAGATTGGGCCATCTGTTATTGGGATCAATTGAGCTTGGATTATTTAGGGCTAAATTCATATTAGTTTAATGAGTTAGAATTAAAAAAAGAAGGAACTCGAGCCCAAAAAGAAGCAAAAAAGACCAGATGCCTATCTTAGACTAAGGCACAACATACGTGCAACCCAACATCCCAGAGCTCTTCAACAGCAAACAACACCATCTTCCACTTGTCTCATCCCTATACCACCACCCAATGTTAGAGAGAGAAAGAGAGAGAGAGAGACAGAGAGGGAGGCAAAGGTAGCGAGAGAAAGAGGGCAAAAAGGGAGCCAAAACAAACCAATAGCATTGTGGAAGGAAAGAGGAGACATGAATCCATCCCTCATTTGCCCAATTACCCGTAAACTGGGTCCTAAAGCTTGAATTCAATGTGGTATGCTTCATCGTCAACTTATGTATAACTTTCTTTTATTGTGGTTAATAAACAGGCTCTTATTAAATAAGCTAATCACAATTTACTTCATTCCTGCTTAAGTTATCAAATTAATACCAACAAAGTTACGGTCCTCTTTTAATTTCAAATGCACGAATCCCTAAATTCATAGAAAATTGTTCCAAAAGCAGACAACCCATTGTCGTGCTCGTAAAGTCTAATTTCAAAAAGTATGTACCTTCTTTGTTGAGTCCCTAATGATTAAGCTCATCTTTGCAATTTACAGTCGGACGGAACCCAAGACTTCCAAATTAGCTACCAAATGTGGTTGCATTGACGAAAAGGAAGGAAAAGGATTACAAGCTCAAGATGGAGATTCAAGGGCACAAAAATAGAGAGGCAATGTTAATTACCTCAATCTTGCTATTTGAATGCAATAAGCCCGTCATAATGGCAGTTCTTGCCTACTGTATATTTGAATGCAAGGAGAAAGGTAATGACTCATTGTTCATGATGAAGTACAATTGTATTTTCCGGGGGGGGGGGGGGGTGGGGAATTCTTGTATTCTTCCAATACTTTTCCCTTCACCTTGATTATAGTAACTAAATTTGATCAAATTCAACACCTTTTCAAAGACAAAGGGTGTTTTGCCATTGTGCTTAGATTGGTTTGTTTTGATGATCAATGGTGCGAATTTTGATATGGTATGGTTTTGAGTTGAATATCGTATGTGACATGCCATCAAACTTTTTCTTTTTTCTCCCCTAAAACTGCCACTTTTATGTTTTTCTTATCAAATCGACCATTACTTAAAGAAATTTGACTACTCCATTCCTAAACCTGCTATGATAGGTAAACAATATTTTCTTAGATAAATTATTTTTTGTATTTACTTAAAATTCGAAATAATGAAAAAGAGCTAATTGAAATTATGATTTTATTGAAAGCTCATTAAATTGGCAAACTCTTGATCTATTCTAACTTCAACTTTGTGTTCTACTCTAGAGTTATTTTCTATGCGTTCCCTTACTTATGTTCTCCAATTTTATAGAACTCTGATTCCAACACTTTAATTCAACCATTAGATTTGCAACGCTTGGGAGGTTAAAATGAGATTTGGAAGGGTAAGTTGATGTCCAAACTATCTATTTGAAGAATAAGTTACCATCAATTAATCAAAACCCATGCCTTCACACTAACTGTAGTTCAAAACATTCATTTACGAAGACAACATAAAGTGTGAAGTGAACATGAAGATAAGTGAAACTTTTATTCAAGAGTTAAATATAAGAGCTAATCATGGTCATGTTCGCATTAATTACGGCATTAGGAAAAAGCGATCAGTTTTGAATTGGTTGGTGTAAGTGGTGATTTTTGTGACAAGTATATGGTGATTATTAGTATCTGAATTAAGCTTTTTAGGTGGTGGCTTAGAGTTGCTTTGAATGCTATTTTGCTGAAGGTAATCAATCTAATCAATGTAATCAAGCAGTAGATGATTGTTAATAGTTGCATCCATGTGATGTACTCTTTTACTCTTGTAACTGAGTGATGCGTTTGAACATATTATAATTCAAAAGGTTTTGTTCATTTGAATCAATGAAACATGATGTTCTCTTTGAAATTCAAAGGACTTTGGTACATCAGCTTGTGAATAATTCATAGCTTAATGTACATGAAAAGAGAGCTTCACTATTGATTCCATAATTTAGATATATAGAGAACTTTATCAGTTTCTCTTTTGTGGTAGTAAGCTAGATTTCGGTGCTTTAAGTGATGTTGTGTATAATCAGTGAAATTGTACATCCTGTGAAAGTGAGCAAATTGTCCTTGCATTTAAAAAACTTATGCACCGCTAAGTTTAGAGAAAGAATAAGTAGCATAAGTTGTAAATATAATCAATTCAAAAAAAAAAAATTGAAATCAATTCAAACAAATTGATATCAATCAAATGGTAGCACAGCATTCTGAATAAAATTCTGTTATATAGGTGCAAAACACATGTTAGATTAAATGCCAAAAAGTTGTTCAGTTCTACACGCAAGCATAATCCAACATCAATGCAAAATACATATTAGATTAAATGATAAAAGGTAAGCTCAACTTTGCATATATGTATAGTCCAAAATAGTTTTGCATATTCCTCATAAGAGAGCTAAATGTGTTGCTAACTTTTGTTCACAAAAAGTAAAGAATGCGAAAGAAACCTCCAAAAGCGTTTAGTCATCCTAAACACTTGAACTGTACTCTCTTGACTTAGAACCAACTCTCCATCTTGGGTTCTTTTTTTGAATGGAAGCTTTATGCTGTTGACTTGGGTAGCATCAACATAAAAACATGACACATGAGCAGTAGTAAAAGCATATTTTGATGTAGTTTTAGAAGTTGCAACAAGTTGTGGTGGAAGGGGAGCACTAATATCATCATTGGTAGCAATACAAACATTATATACAATAATAACAGGGACAGTTACATAGGCAATAGTAACACTGACATAGCTAGTAGCTGTAGGTGCAGAACCAAAGGTAGGGGTGGTTACGTATGTTGATAGACATCTTCTCATACATGCCGTCTTATTTGTAACCCTCCACGTACACTACAATTTGAGCATCTTATTTTCCCTTAACTCCTGACATTACTCCATATGCACCATGACTTTGCTCACCTTTTTCAGGCCTTCTCTTTAATTGTAAACTACTTCCCTCTTAAGCTAAACTTTGGTGTATTGCTGTGAAAGGTTTATCAGGTGATGTAACCCATATCCTCATACCATTTATTGGATGCACCGTGTTTAAATAACATTTCCTGTGTGTCTTAGTATTGCAGCATCCATCATTAGATTGACAAGGATTTACATTTTTCTTCTCTCATCATAGCTAGGTATGACAACAAGGGATTCTAATAAGTTGTCATGAATTGTAGGTATAACTCTTTTTAAATAAAGCTCAAAACAAATCCATCACACCCATGCTTTACATTATATAACCTAACTCCCTCTTTTGTTTTTTCCCACCACCTAGCTTTGCTTTCTCTTTCTGTACCTTGGCAATACTCATGGACTTGCAGCATTATTTAGGTGTTGAGACCATTTCTTCATATTTACCATCTTGGTCGTGACTAATTGAAAGATGTCACCAAGGCATTTGTGAATAGGTTTATGCCATGCCTCAGTGATGAAAACATTGAATAGTTTAGCCATATTGTTGTCAACTAAATCACACTTAATTAGATTGAGTGAAGAAGAGAAGCCTACACCAGTGTCTAGGTCTTAGTCTTTGAAGAATTATCATGCACTAATATCTAAGTCTTTCATTTCTTTGGTATGCCTATTGAAACTATTCTTTGTTGTTGATTTTGCAATTCTTGAGAATATTTCTATGTTTCAACCCCTTGTATGTGTTCTTCCTTAAGTTGGTTTTACATAAAATCTATGCTCTACCTCATGAACCGCTTCGATATGCACTTGCCCAATATTTTGCACTAGGATATATAAAGTTGACTTTAAATAAAATAATAAAAATTTAAATATTGTTACGTTCAGTTGGTCAGAAATTAATACCCAATAATTGCTTTGCCCCATGTCTAAGTTAGCTTGCGAAAACAATAAGAACCGCTTCCAAGTATTAAAGCATTGCTTTGGAAAGATATCCTATGCAAGAGGATGCATTTAATTGTTTGAATTCCTACCATTGCATTAAAAATCGGTCTATATGAAGGCCCTTTTAGGAAGAACGCGTCCATTAAGAGAACTCTTCTACAATCTTCTAAGATGTCCTTCTTTGAAGGTTCAAGTCATACATAAAAGGATTTGATGACACATTGTTAAAATTCATTCTTGTCAACTTATGTTTTAATAGTGCTACCCATATTCTTATCAAAAGCCCTTCAGCATAATCTCTTAAAATCCTTAACTAATCCTTGTAATCGCCAATTATCATTGATGCCATTTTGTCCTCTTGCCCTCATGCACATTGTGAGTGCTGGTTTATAGTTTTTGTCCTTCTCAACCAAGCTTATTAGCTTCCTACATCTCCAATAAGGATTTAAACTAAATATTTCAAATATTGTTTGGCACCTACTTGATGTTTTTCTTTTCCTTTTTTGAAAGGTATACAAAATGCATGTATAATGTTTAGGTAATTTCTTGATTGAAAGGACTGTTCCCTTTGCAGAATTGAGGGTCATGCTATTCGCTTGCATCCTTTTGCTTG
>JAKOGI010000083.1:285000-337500 GCA_029747015.1 Carnegiea gigantea | reverse complement strand
AATAAATCCTTGTTGGCATTATACATCAACTACAGCAGAATGTGTTTTTCTGGAGGGAAAACTTTTACTATCGGAGGCAACTCCAACAGTGAAACCAACATAACTCTTTCTGTTGACACAGCCTTTACTAACCAAAAATTTGAGGATTCTCTAACAGAATTGTCCTGCTGACAAAAGTGACTTTCTTTTTTAATGTTCTTATCCAACTTCATAAAGTTGCCTTATTTACCAATGTTAAGCATGAAAAATCAACAAAATAATGTATTCAAATTAAGGGGAAAAATCCTACTTTAAACCTTAGTTATACCTGACGCTGGAGATGTTGCCCCGCCAAGCCTCCTGGCTCGTAAGTTTGTATAACATCCATTGTACAATTTAACAATTAAGGGTTTCTGAATTTTGATGTTCAAATATTTTGGGGAGAGATGAAAGAGAGGGAAAACAAACGGGAGAAGGAGGAGATACAGAAAGAGGGAGACAACCCTAAGGAAAGAGAGAACCATTTGATCCGCTTGAGAGGGAGTTTTAGAATCATTTTTTTAAAATTTAATTTGTTTCTATTAACATGATTCTTTAATAAATGTTAAAATTATATTTTGCTTGTTACCAGATGTAATTTCCTATCATAATAGGTCACGTGCGAGACTAATGGTAGTTTTGCACCAATTTTGTTACGTGATCACTTTTTGAATGAGAAAAGAAAGGGGTGGCATTTTTTGAATGAAACAAAAAGTTTGATGGTGCCCATGGTAGTAGTGAACTCTAGTGTTTTTGGATTTTTCCTCAAGTGACAAATTTGTTATTAAAACAAAGACTACATCTTTTTGTGGCATATGGATTGGGCCATACAGTTGTAGTGGCATATGTGAACATAAATATTTTTAAGTGACAAATTTAACTGGTAAAACAAATTCTAAAGACTAAAGATATAGTAGCAATTTAATTAGTTGGGAAAAAAGTGAGTATGAATATGGATAAAAATGAAAAGGTGATTATCAGTTCACATAACTCAAGGCCTTGTTTTCTTCAACTTTTTTTGGGAAAGTAAGTGCACATAAGTTTAGTTTAGAATAAATTTAATGAATAAATGCATAACAACTTCAAGACAAGTTCAACAAATAATCAGTTTACCTAATACCAACGTTAATAAATGAAAACATTATTATAAATTTTTTTAAAAAATACAACTCCCCAAGAATTACATGTTATAAAGTGTGGCGAATGTTAAAGTTTAGCTAATAAAATACAAATGTTTCTTTAAAAGTATTACTTTTGTAAATCGCCTTTTTAATTGAATTATAAAATCACAGTAGCTTAGCTGATGGAAAGTTATACCCTAGGGTCCCCAGATGGAACTGATTATCTTTACATAATGAGAACACACTGGTAAGATGACATGCTTATATACATGACTCTAGGACCTTGGCATCCCTATTAGAAAATCACAAGTATACAAGGCAACATAACTAAGCCACACCATATCATGCACTTTGATCAATCATATTACCAACAATGTGTCACAATTCGATGACCAAATGCTATAGTAAAGCCTCCAATACGACCACAAGCACATCTAGCAAATCAATAGGTCACTAGGGTACATAGGCAATCACATGTTCTCACAAGCGTAGGTCTTTAAGATCGCAAAATAGTAGTATGCAAAATAGTAGTGTGACACACCAACAAACGGCATAATCCTATAATACTGGTGGCAATGTGCGTATCAGCTAATAAAAAGCACATTCTTGAGGTTTTGCACGAAGCTTATCATATAATATATGGTACAAGATAGCTCGATCACATCACGCTATGTGACTTAGATCAGTCTATGCCATTATTTTACACACACTCTCATTCATAAAACTTAGAGTTAAGAATTTAATTATGGGTACCCTAGCATGACATCTGACCAAGCATAGAATATACAAAGGTAAGAGTATGTGAATGTAAGCTTCTATGGTCACATGATCACGTTACTGAATAGTGAATACATGAGTAAATGGCCACTAAAACAATATATGAGGAAACAAGGGTACTTTAGTTTAAATAACTAACCAACAATTCCATCACTCCACCTAGTAAATCAAGCTAAACGATTCATTTAACTCAATCACATGCATAACCGCACACAAAGTTGTACAAACAATGGAATTCCAATTACCCAACAATTCATTCACATAAGTCATCCAGGGTTACTCTAAAACGGATGCAAGTAACCATGTAAGCCTTACTCTAAAACGGATGCAAGTAACCATGTAAGCCTTTGTGAGCTTTACACTTAGTTTAGAAAAGTGCTCCTACTAGGCGCAGTGAGGCAAGAGGCAGCACCGTAGCGCCTCAGAGGGGTGAGGCGAGGCGAATGTATAAAGTAAGCTAAAGCGCACACCTTAGATGTGCCTCACCTAAGGCAAAGGTGTTGCGCTTTGTGCGCTTCAGGGTAGTTTGGTGTGTAAAAGAGATTGATTTGATAAATTAGCTATCAAAATGCAAAATTTCTCCAAATTAGAACTTACCCAACTCTCAAATTATAAATTCAAGCAGAATCCCTCATGTAATTGTGTCCAATTGCTCTGAATTTGGCCTGAATCTTTAGAATCCTAATTCCCCCCCCCAAAAAAATTACACCCAGATACCCTACTTTATGTGAAAATCATAATTAGGGGATCATGTTATTAGAATATATTTAACAGGTCCAACATTCTGTGGGAACTATTTTAGAGGGACACTTTACTATTTTTATTTTTGTCTTTCGCTCTAAACTTTCAAAATTTTTATTTTTGTTTTTGCATATGATATTCTACTCACAAGTACTACTCGAATCACTCTTTCAACTGGTATGAAAGCCACCTGATCGAAAATAATTAAAATAATTAAATCAATTAATAGTTAATTAAGCTAATTAACTTTATTTAATACTTGAATCATCACCTACTTATCCTGCTCCTAATTATTCACATATTGTGCATTCATCAGAAGAAACCACTTCGGTAGTACCCAATTAAACTATATTATTGACGTAGTTTTAAAATTAAAGGCGAAATTAGCTAAAATTAAAACTGAGATTAAGGAGATGAAAAGGCAATTGTCTATCATTCCTTTTTCTTTGATGAATGAAATTAAACATAGTAGAGAATCTGATTTAAGTATTAGTACTCTATTTTAGCATAAATATTCTTTTCAAAACCTAAAAAAACAAAAATCGATTTCCTTTGTATGAAATAGAAATTCAAAAAGAAGTAGGAGAAAAATCAATTGAAAAGTCATCTAAAAAGGCAGAGAAAGAAGAAGAGGATGGAGTACAAGTAGTATAATCTTGAGGAATTATATAATATATTTGATAAATTATAAAATCCATAAGAATTAAACAAAATCATAGGCGCAATAATTGAAAAACAAGATGTACTATATGAGTATAATGAAGAGACAAATAATGTGCAGTTAAAAGAAGAAATATATCAGCAGATGAGCCCCATTAAACTAGAGGATCAACGTTGTTCCTTTAGAATAAATTAGGAGGAAACTGGAGAAAAAATTTGAAAAAATGGTATTTGATGAAGAAATCAATGAGATTGGAAAAGAACTCCACATGGACGAAATCAAGACTAATCTAGTTAGTAATGTAATCCCAAAACCTGAAGAATTTGGTGAATCTTCTCGAAGAAATGCCCATTTATGAGATCGAGGTAAGTTCTAGTGGGACGTACAATTAATTTTTCTTTTGAGTTCATCTCAGGAAAAACCAAGTCCTTTGAAGAGATTGGACGTACCCCAATTAGCTAAATTGGATACATCTTAAATATCAATGGAGCTCGTAATAGAGAACAAATATTTTAGCATTGGAAAAGAGGTATGAATAGTGCCCTTAACTTGAATACCTCATGGTCTGCTAGAAATTTCCTAAACTATATCGAACATAGTTTTTCTGGCACTGTAGCTGACGAGGATGACTCATTAGATGAGGAAGGTAAAATATATTAAGAATTATGGAAACACCAGCTGCTATGTTTAAAAAATTATGTAAGGAAATCGAAACTGAATTTATCAGAGTTAAATTGGATTCCGAAGAAAAGGCTAGAGAATAGCAAAAAAAGATTAATAACATAGAGTTTTGGAACACGAGATATCAGGAAAATTATATTGCTAAATTTAGTCAAGATTGTTACAAAATTAGACATAATGAAATCAATTTTGGTATGTTCTATGACAAATTACCATATCTGATAAATTCCATAATTAAGAAAAAGTAGAATACATGGCTTAGAAAAGCAGATGTCATTGATACACTTGGTATAAGAATTTCTTATTTAAGAAAATAGGTCAATGATAAATTTCTTGATCTCCGAAAGCAAAAGAAAATAAAGAAACAGTAGCATGTTGAGATTCTCCTCATCAATGCGGAAATGAACCTGAGAAGAGAAGAAAAAGAAAATTCTACAAGAAAAAGAGCTTTAACAAGCAAAGGAAAGAGTAATACAAATAGAAAATATTATAACAAACCAAACACTAAAAAAATGAAGATTTTTTAGAAACGTTGGTTATTGTCTTGTAGGGAAAAGTAACTGCAAGTGTTAGGCATGCAAAAGAGTAGGGCATTATGCTAATGAATGCAAAAATAGGAAGAATGACAAGCTTATAAAAACTTTGGGCAGTCTAGATTATTTTGAGCTTAACGAAGAAGAACCACTAGATCTAGCCCTGAAAAATAACAAGGGAATTGTTGAGATTGTATTAGCAGATGAATATTAAGAGAGTGATTATGAAGAAACTAGTCAAATGATGGAGAATAGTTCAGTTAGTCTTGTCGATCTTCAAGGGGAACAATTTATTATAGCTAATGATAATAAAGATGTTAAAGGAGACTGGGTCCTTCCTATAATTCAGAAAGATATGATCTATAAAAAATCAATCTTTTAATAAAAGAGCAAGTTTGTATGCGAAATAATGGGAAGAGATCTAGAGGTAAAAAACTGTGAATATGATGTAGGAGAAGTTAATCTCATTAATTGAAAAAAATATCCTTAACCATTACAAAGATAGAAAGTACAGGTATATCCATGTTGAAAGTATCCAAGTTCAAATTACTCCGTTACAATATTATGGCAAAGATATTGATCTTAATGCTCTGCTATGTGATATCAGGCATACTAGGTTTAATAATCAAATTATCACATGATTAAGACTACTTCATGTAATGGATCAAAAGGATTCAATTGTCGACCTAGATATCACGTGAGTCTAAAAGATGAATGATAAAAACTTCCTATCCCTTAAGATAAAACAGTTGGGATGAATATAAAAATAGGAGACTAATACACATTGAAGATATTTTGGAGAATAATAGAGGCAGAAAAATTTAAGAGTCATAATCCAATGCAAAAAATTTGAAGGATAAAGTCCAACCCGCATGAGATACAAATTGTGAATATCTAGCTTTGCCAATCCTATAAAAATTATTAAGAAAAATGTAATAAAAATTAATAAGAACAGTAAAATTAAACCCTAATTATTAAGAAGTATGAGTGAAAGATCAGAATAGGGAGAAGGATCTTTGACAGCCAAAGAAAAGCTTAGATAAGATGTTACAATTAGTATGACTAGTTACATGAGTAGAATGAGTCTTGAATCCACAAGACATAGTGTTGATCGAAGTATAAGTTCAGATAGAAAATTCATTAGGAACAAAACAAGAACTATTAGTGAGCCAATATATGAGGATGAATTAGTGAAAACAAGAACTGTATGTTTAGAGGGATATAATAAATATGAATTGTGTGCCTACACAGATAGTTGTTGTTCTGTTTGCTTTAGAAAAAGATCTTTATTTTCAGAATTTATGTGTAAGAAAGCTAAGAGTCCTTTTATAAGTAAAGATAGTGGACAATAGCATAATGAACCATAATGAAGCCATAGAATGATTATCAATAGAAATCAGAAAAGTCCAATTCATTATACAATTCTTGTGGGCTACTGATCAACCCTCTTATGATATGATTATTGGAAATAATTTCAGAGACTATATTCTCCATGCATAAAAACCATAAACAAATAATATTCACAATAAATGGTCACTCAGTCCCTATTAATAAATTAAATAAAGCATACACTCCTCAGAAGATTGAGTTTATGTGTAGCTAGTGTGGTAAAAAGGTACTGCTTGCACAACGTGAGATAGCTCTAATAATCTCACTACTTGAGTTACCCATTAAAGAGCAGATTGTCGAACAACAAGAACAATTATGCACAGAACCCTACTATGATAATCCCCTCAAATTTTGGGACAAAAATAAGACATTTGCAAAGATTACGTTGCTAAATCCCAACATCATTATCCAAGTCAAACAAAGGGTGTATATACTCCAGGATATCCAAGAATTCGATAAGTAAATCAAAGAACTTTTAGATAAAGGATTAATTAGGAATAGTAAAAGTCCTCACACTAGTCCCACCTTTATGGTAAGAAATCATGCTAAAGAAAAAGGCGGAAAAACTAAAATGGTAATCAATTCCAAAAAGCTTAATGACAATTCTATATTTGATGGGCATTATATTCCTAACAAAACAATCATTTTTAATAGAATTCGAGGAGTATCTTAGTTCATGGTAATATTCTACGTACTGTTTGTCAACAGTGTTTTATCGGGTATTGTGAAAATGACGTTTTATCGATGCTTTTGTCACACCTGCAAAGAAAAGATTTTTATTAGAAAATGACCCTTACTTTTGCCAAAGCTCAAGACCTTCGCAGTCTCTTTTCTTTTTTGTTTTATTTTGTTATAGATCATAAGGATTTTGTAAATCCTGTAGATCACATGATTTTGGTTTTGTGGAGGATCCAGAAAAAGTGGCGGTCTCATCGCCTGAGTCATTGTCTTTTTTATCAAGTATCTTTTAGAGAAAAACTTGTCTCATGGCTGGATCATCTTTAAGTAACTCAAGAATTTCTCTTTCCTTTTGTGTGAGTCCTTTGGATCGAGCTTTTGCCAAGGATGAAGGACTCTCTCTTGTGACTGGGGTAGATGGCCCTGTGGCAATCTTTCTTCCTATCAAATGTATGCAAATTGTGAAGGGTGAATTCTTTGTCTTTGTCTTGCAGAAAAACTCAACTTGTTATCAACTTTAGATGTCCAACCGTGACTGACTATAGGTGGTATAAGGATTGTTTTGGAAAAGGCTTGTTTTTAAGACAAATAAACTCTCTATTTTGGAATCACAAAGAGCCAGCACCTTTGTTTCCCTAGGACTTCCATTGGACATTTCAAGAATTCTAGAAGCTGAGGTTCCAGACAATCAATTCCTTCATACCAATTCTCAAGTTACATTTCAAAAATGGCATTCAATTGTCAAATTAGTAGTCAATGACTTCTCTATTAATGCAAGAGCTCTCATTGATAGTGGAGCTGATCAAAACTGTATTAAAGGAGGAATCGTTCCTACTAAGCACTGCAAATGAACCAAAGAACATTTGGCTAATGCTAATGGAGAACCATTAAGCATTAAATATAAGCTTAACAAAGGTTATATACAAAATAATGATTATTGATTCAAAAATGTTTTTCTACTAGTTGATAATATTACAAATGATGTTATTTTAGGTACTCCATTTTTACCTCAAATTTATCCATTTTATGTTAATGAATCCGATGTTCATACAAAGATTATGGGAAAGCAAATTTCTTTTAAATGTTTTGAGAACAAAGCAAAACCAAATTTGCTATCTTCAAGAAGAGATTTCTTATCTTTGTATTGAAGAACAATTACAAAATCTCTCTGTTCAACAAAATATTTATGATCTTGAACAATTAATTAAAACAAAAATATGCTCTGGTCTTCCTAAAGGCATATTATTTCATTACCTTATGAAAACGATTTTGATGAAAGAAATATTCCTACAAAAGCTAGGTCTACCTAAACGAAATTTGAGCTTCTTGAACATTGTAAAAAGGAAATTCAAAATCTTTTAGACAAAAGGCTTACATGACCTTTAAAGTCTCCTTGAAGTTCTGTAGCATTAGGTTAATAACACAGCTAAAAAGGAATGAGGAGTTACCAGGCTAGTTATTAACTACAAACCTCTCAATAAAGTTCTTTGATGGATCAGATATCCAATTCCAAACAGATTGTACAATGCAAAAGTCTTCTCAAAGTTCGACATGAAGTCAGGATTCTGGCAAATCCAAATTCGGAGCCTAACAAACACAAAACTGCATTTACAGTTTTATTTGAACATTATGAATGGAACGTCATACCATTTGGACTAACGAATGCTCTTTCAGAATTTCAAAATATTATGAATGACATCTTGAATCCTTACACGTCATTTGTCATTTTTTAAATTGATGATGTTTTAGTTTTCTCAAATACACTTAGGGGTGACGATGGGGCAGGTACGGCGCGGGTTTAGCCATACCCTCACCCATACCCATTTTCAAAGTTAATACACATACCCATACTCATACTCATTAAGTGATGTAAAGGAATTCTCATACCCATATTCACTGGGTATAGCGGGTATGTGGGTTTTATTTGGGTACATATAGACAAAAAAGAATTGAACCCATTTTGTACCCATATTCGACATCAAATAGCCAATATATCACATTAACGTCAAGCTTCCAACAAGATATCATATCACATCAAATACAACTAAAAGTTTGTCAAGCAAAGTGATAAATTAGCACTTGACAATCACAGTTTTTAACAAAATATCCCATTGAAGTCTTGAATACCGTAGAATTCAAAGCAACTAGCAAAATATCCAAGTACAAGTAACAAATAAAAACTTTAAACAAACAAGCTTGGGTTTTATATGGGGCGGGTACGAGAAGGGTATGGGGTGGGTATTGATAAAATGAGTATGAGACGGGTATAGGGCGGGTAGGACCTATACCCATGCCCATACCCATTTAAGCAATACCCTCCCCATAGCCATTTTTTCCCCATTTTCACAACCCATACCCATACCCATTGCGGCGGGTTTTGTCGGTTTTAGGTGGGTATGGGGTTTTTTTCCTAGCCCTAAATACAATTGATCAGCATTTTATACATGTCGTTCAGAAAAATGGTTTAGCAGTTTGTGCATCCAAAATGGTTTTATCACAAAGAAAAATTAGATTTCTTGATCATAACATTTATCAAGGCACCATTAAACCCATCATGAGATTATTAGCATTTGCTGATAAATTCCCTGATGAGATTAAAGACAAGAAGCAAATTGCAAAGATTCCTTGGGTGTCTCAATTATGTTTCTGATTTCTTTCCAAATTTACGACAATTACGTACACCTCTGCACAAAATAGTCAGAAAGAACCCAGTTCTTGATAGCCCCACAAGCGCACAGTGGCGTTGTAGCTAATCAAGGTCGATCCCACAGAGACTACGTGAAACTACTGGGTTATAATCCCTCAAAATATGCTAAGCGAATCGAAGTTTGATTTGAAACTAAACTAATCTAGTATCTAATCTAATGGACAATCAATCAAGGAAAAGGGTCTAGGAATTCATGTAGTTATGAAAGTTGATTGGATGAAAATGATGAACATTTGCTTTTCTCTAATCGGTTCATCTTGAGGAATTGTGATCTATCCAGAAATTTGATCTATTCTTTCGAACTCAACCAAATTTGCCGAAACTAAGCGAAAGTCGTTCCTTCGAACTAATTTGTCTTAATCCAAGTTAATTATCTTCGATTACTTTTTAATCCTCCTAACATGCAAATCTTTCTTTCGAGATGAAGTTATGCTAGGTCTAATCAAGCAGTCCAACAACCAAATGTCATCTTTTAGTTTTACACTCGATTGTTTCAAGTGTGCAAGCAAACTTTGGCCAAAAATCCACTCACAATATGATAATCGCTTGATAGAACGAAAGCAAATCAATCATAAAAATAAGCACAATTTTTTAGATTAAAACATAATCCAACAACTACTAAATCCCTAGACAAAAATTAAACTACTAACGTATGATTAAATTAAACATCTAACTACTCTAAAATGATAAATCTAAGGAGAAAAGAGAAGAGAAGAGAGAAGAGTTTGCTCAGCCAAAATGCATGCTTGAATCTTTCAATTGCAAAGCCCGATTTCGCTTCCTCGTTAATCTTATTCTTCTACTTGCTCTCCCTCACTCTAATCTAAAATCCTAATTTACTTGAAGAGAGGAAAAAGGAATGGAGTGGGATGTTGTGTGTTGAAATGAGAGTGAGAGTCCCACTAGAAGCCGAACAACCACATGTATAAATGACATTAAAAACTGCTTGGAAGTTGAAAAGTTATGAGAAAACAAACAGCCTCGCAGGAAATAGAGACACCATGGACGGTGGCATCCACCACGGGCAAATCATGGTGTCCATTGCCTCGGTGTTCTTATGTTCTTCTTTCTTTCCACGGGCATAGCAACTCAAGGGCTTCCGTGGGGAGTTAAAATACACTCAACTATGGTCAAAGTAAGGGCAAAAAGGTTTAGAATCCTACAAAACACAGAAAAGAACCATACCTGAGCGTAAAATGGGAAAAAGAGTATAAATTATTATATAAAGCATATAATTTTCCCTAAAAATGCAGCAAAATAACCCTAAAATGATATACACTTTAAGCACTTATCAAACTCCCCCATGCTTAAACTGTCGCTTGTCCTCAAGCAAACACTATAGAAGACCTACAAGAGAAGATGCATCTAGGACTCAGAACATGACAGCCTTTCTAAACTAGGCAAGCCATAGCATATCACAAGCAAGAATGTCAATCAACGGCAACCCCAAATAGCGCGCAAAACATTTCAAAATTAGAAGGAGGCGAAGGTTTTCGAAAAAAGAAAACAAGACCACAAGCTCAATGTCAAACTTGATCACCCCCAAAGAACCGCAAAACACATCATACAAGCACAAGAGATTGAGTAGAGCCAAATGGACTAGTAGAACCTCATTTTTAGGAAATGTGGATCACTCCTGCTCATGGGGTTTAAAATATAGCATAGGATCACTCAAGACTTATTCCAAAGATGCAATCTACCATATGCTTGACAAGACTCTCAAATTCTCCACCATCAAAATGCAATATGCACAAGACAATCAAGAGGGCTTTATATGGAGAAGGGTTAAAGGAAAGGAGTGGACACATGCATTTGGGACAATGTGGAGCTACTTAGCCAAGTGACTAGGGAGCAACCAACGAAACACCAAGCAACTATGAAAGTTATCAACTTTCCAAACCCCAAGAATACAATGAACATATCTCAAATGAATCAAGTAGGAAATGAGTTGACAAAGAAGAAACATAAGCTTTTTACATATCCAATGCCAATCAACTTAGTTTGTTTTTTTTTTTGTTTTTTTTCGCTTTTGTTTTTCTTATTTTTTTTTTGCTTTTTCCACAACATGACTTTATGTTCCTTTTTTTTTTTTTTCATTCTCTTCAACATAATCTGTTTTTTCTTCTTTCCTTATTGTTTTGTTTTTTCGACAAATGAAACAAAAATTGCAATTATTGAAAGGCATAGGATCACTAATTATCAACTCACAATTGAATACATATATACAACCGAAACAAGAGGGAACCAAAGCAAATGCTCAATATCATCAATCCCTTAATAAACCAACATACCAAAGCCATCTTAAAACTTAATTATCCATATAACCACCCACTATAGATGAAGTGATACTCCATAGACTTGGCTTAAAGGTAGGAATATGTATTTGGCCAAGGTCTAAGATGAAGGGATTACAACAAAAACGGATATAAGCTCAAAGAGGTTAGGAAAGGGGGAAAAACATGCAATACAAAGGTAGGCTATTTAGCTATGTGGCTAAAATGACCAAAGAAAGAAATGCCTCTATCATATCATCAACTATGTACATGCTAATGTGGTTTCGAATAAGAGTCTAGGTAAGTTCTAGAGATACAACATGGAAGAGTCACACATATGAAACAAACATGAGACTAAATATAATGAATTAGTCCAAATAAAGTTCAAAATCTCACAGGATATCTATCAGAGTCTCAATAAGCTCATAAAATGACTCAATGTACAAACATTAGTGCTAAGGACTCCAAGGGATAAAAAAGGTTCTCAAGCAAGACAAGGGTTAAAACAAGAATATTCACACAACCTTCAAAAATTTTAGCACCAAAAGAGATTACACACCAAAAGATACTCAAGCTCATGAAAGCTATTATGCCTAAAGAATCATCATTTGAGGGAATCTCAAACCAACCCACACCATCCCTACATGCAATCCTATATGCAAACCTAAATGTAACTAAATGCAAAACACTAATGCAAACAAAAAGAAACCTAAAACTATATACTCTAACTAGTATACAAACTAATAACTAAAATATAAAACATAGAAACTATCCTTCCCCTATGCTTGGATGAAGCATTATTATTCAAAGGAAAGAAAGCAAGAGAAGGGAAATGGAAAAGAAAAAGAGAACAATCTCACCAGGTTAGATGCTGGGTGCACCTAAGCTATACGACCTCATAATAACCGGGGCACATGAAGCATCAGCCACTCCATCACATTATCAAAACTTGACCCTTTAAATCAGACATCGTCAAGGAATGCAGAAGCTTGTCAAACTCCTCAGCATAGAGTTTCTAAGCATGGCAATAAGAAAGCACGAAAATAATCATAGCAAAGAAAGTTAGTGCTCTCTTCAACAAAGCAAAACCAATAGAAAAATCAAAAGAGAAAGCAAAGAAAGTGTTCCACATGATTTTTCTAGGTTTATCCACTAGGTACATGCAATACGAGTCAAGGGAGGCATCATACGTACAAAAGTATCCTAGGGAAAGAAAATTATCAACATTTCCACCAAGCATACTAAACATATTATCCTCATAGCCCAAATCATTATTAGCATCACAAATGTTAGGATTATTAATGGGCGCATCAAAAGAATAATCGGGGGAAATAAAGGGTTGTGAACATGTAAGGGAAACATGGGTATGATCAAGGGGATTTGGTGAAACAATATTATTAAAATCAAGGCTAGGAAAGTCCTTATGCACAAACACATCATAACACCCCTCTAAAGGAGTGCTAACTAGATTATGTACCACATCAAGAGTATCTTTCGACTTAAAATATGCATCGACAACATCGAACCTAGTAAAAAACCCAGAAGGCTCACCCACCTCAAGCCCCATGCACTGAGCTAAAGGAAAGGATGAATCATGTAAGGATAGAACAACATCAGTATTATCTATAGGTGACGCAAAGTTAGGTTAAGCATAGCATGCATAGTAAGGACACGAATTTATATCATGATTAGAAGATTTACACAAGTCACACCAAAAAGAGGCGTAATAAGATCTAGAATAGAATGCGCAAGGATCAAAGAATGAATATCTAGAAACACGACTAGCCTTCTAAAATTCAAATGAATCCCAAACAATCCACTTAAGCAAATACCATGCATCATCAATATTTTTATCATGAAAATCCCAATACTCTAAAAAAGTGCGGGTTTTACCATTCACACCCTCATCAACAATATCTAAAATTTTTTATTTACCTGTACAATAATCACATTGAGCAAGAAAGACATTTAATCGCTTAAAATACCTCTAAAATAATTCATGTTTGAATTGGGGAAAATTGAAAATTGCCATTGTTGTAATTTTTTTCTTTTAATTTTTTGAATTTTTCTAAATCATTTTCGTTTGGTTTTTTTTCTTCAAAGGAAAACAAAATGCTTAGTCAAACCTATTGAGATTCGATGGTAGTCCCCGGCAATGGCGCTAAAAACTTGATAGGCCCGCAAGCACACGGAGGCATTGTAGCTAATCAAGGTCGATCCCATAGAGATTATGTGAAACTACTGGGTTATAATCCCTCAAAATATGCTAAGCGAATCCAAGTTTGATATTGAAACTAAATTAATCTAGTATCTAATCTAATGGATAATCAATCAAGGAAAAGGGCCTAGGAATTCATGTAGCTATGAAAGTTGATTGGATCAAAATGAACATTTGCTTTTCTCTAATCGGTTAATCTTGAGGAATTGCGAACTATCCAGAAATTTGATCTATTCTTTCGAACTTAACCAAATTTGCCTAAACTAAGCAAAAGTCGTTCTTTCAAACTAATTTGTCTTAATCCCAGTTAATTATATTAGTTTACTATCTAATCCTCCTAACATGCAAATCTCTCTTTTGAGATGAAGTTATGCTAGGTCTAATCAAGCAGTCCAACAACCAAATATCACCTTTCAGTTTTTCACTCGATTGTTTCAAGTGTGCAAGCAAACTTTAGCCAAAAATCTACTCACAACATGATAATCACTGGATAGAATGAAATAAAATCAATCATAAAAATAAGCACAATTCTTTATATTAGAACATAATCGAACAACACTTTTATAAACTACTAAATCCTAAGACAAAAATTAAACTACTCACACATGATTGAATTAAACATTTAACTACTCTAAAATGATAAATCTAAAAAGAAAAAAGAAGAGAAGTTAGAAGAGTTTGCTCAACCAAAATGCGTGCTTGAATCTTTCAATTACAGAACCCGATCCCGCTTCCTTGCGAATCTTCTTCTTCTATTTGCTCTCCCTCACTCTAATCTAAAATCCTAATCTACTTGAAGAGAGGAAAAGGAATGGAATGGGATGTTGTGTGTTGAAATGAGGACGAGAGCCCCCCTTTATAGCAAAGCTCCTAGAAGCTGAACAACCATGCATATAAATGACGTTAAGAACTGCTTGGAGGTTGAAAAGTCGTCAGAAAACAAACAGCCTCACAGGAAATATAGACACAATGGACCGTGGCATCTACCATGGCCAGGCTGTGGTATCCACTACCTCAGTGTTCTTCTATTCTTCTTTCTTTCCACGGGCATAGCAACTTAGGGTCATTCGTAGGGAGTCAAAATACAATCAACTAGGGCCAAAGCAAGGGCAAAAAGGTCTAGAATCTTGCAAAATATAGAAAAAAAACCATACCCGAGCGTAAAATGAAAAAAAGAGTATAAATTATCACATAAAGCATATAATTTTCCCTAAAAATGCAGCAAATTGACCCTAAAATAATATACAATTTATGCACTTATCAGTTCCCTGGACTGATAAGCATATAAGAATATTTAGATAAGTCAAAGAAAGAGTCAAGTCCCTTCCATGTCTAGGAATGCCAAATCCATTTGCATCGATGATAGTTGAAACAAATGCGTCAAAAATAGGATATGGCGGCATATTGAAACAAAAGTTAGAGTCATAATCTAATGAGCAGTTAAGTAAGTTTCATTTAGGTCTTTGCCTCACACTACAAGAAAATTATTCTACTATCAAAAAAGAAATAGTACTTTGTATTTCAAAATTTCATGATGATTTGTTTTACAAAAAATTCTTGCTTCGAATAGATTGCAAATCAGCAAAAGACATTTTACAAAAGGATGTTAAAAATTCGATTTCGAAACAAATATTTGCCAGATGGTAAGCAATTCTTTCTACTTTTGATTTTGACATTGATTTTATCAAAAGAAAAAACAATTCTCTTCCAAACTTTCTTACCAGAGAGTTTCTGCAAGGAAAGAGTGACAAAAATTCATTGTTGCAGGAGTCAAAATGAGTAACAACAAAGACAAAGGGAAAGGTACACAAAAGGCAGAAGACTATCAATTCCAGATTTAGACATGCAATACATTTCTACCATTAGCCAACTTCCATCCTTTTCCCTATAAAACCATTCTCTCAAACCCTCCTATAAAATCAACTCATGACAATAACTATATGGTCTGACATACTAAACACCTTTTCCTTAGCAGTTTCAAAACAACTCCGTCCCCTGAAACAATTAAATCACTAATGCAAAAAAGCTTTAGAAAATCTCATTTTCTTAGCGATGACTCTCTCAAGACTCAACAATTTTATGAGCTCATCCTTGTTAATACCCGCTCCATCGACAATACTCACACCCATAACAAAATTAATCCGGATTTATCCCCTTCTCCGAATGCATAATTTGAAATGTACTGATTACCTAACAATAGAAGAATCCTTTCGAAGAAAGGAAAATTTTCATCATTTTTAATCCACCAACATACAATTACAATGATTACAAAATGGCCTGTTATCGAGCATTTCTCTACCATCCTGATACTCACTCATGGCTCTTCAATTTTCATAACAATTGCACGACTACCTTTCCCAATTGGTTCTATTACTAGTGGACAAGGTTTGGATGCCCTACTTCTATTCTTTCCTAATGAAGAAAAAGAAGGTTGGGAATACTGGAACAAAAACACGCCCACCATCGAACCTTACACAAAGGAAGTTCAATTTTTTCGAACTTTCAACATTGCCTAGATTTTTAGCTGGGAATACCGATTCCACAACTGTTTACTTAATACATTTCCATTATCTATAATTCAAGCCTGCAAAGTTAAGTTGTGGAATGAGTACAAAACAAAGTTATGTGGCAAGGAAAACGTTGAGTTTTTCTGCAGGATAAAGAATAAGAAGTTCAACCTTCACAATTTGCATACACTTGACAAGAAGAAAGAGACTGCCACAGTGTTGTCTACCTCAGTTAAAAGAGAGAGTCCTTCGTCCTCGGTAAAAGCTCAATCCAAAGGACTCACACAAAAGGAAAGAGAAATTCCTGAGTTACTCAAAGATGATCCAGCCATGGGACAAGTTTTTCTCTAAGAGATACTTGACAAAAAAGACAGTGACTCGGGCTGTGAGACTGCCAGTTCTGCTAGATCCTCCACAAAACCAAAATCATGTGATCTACAAGATTCACAAGATCCTTATGATCTATAGCAAAATAAAACAAACAAGAAAAGAGCCCGCGAAGGTCTTGACCTTTGCCAAAAGCAAGCGTCATTTTCTAACAAAAATCTTTTCTTTGTACGTATGACAAAAGTGTCAGCAAAACGTCATTTTCACAATACCCGATAAAACACTGTTCACAAACGGTGCCAAGCACAAATTTTCAAAAGATCTACAGTCAAGAGATAAGAATGACAAAGCTTTCGGCGTATTATTGACATTTACGGCAGACAAAAGGAATCTACTTTTAGAAAAGTAAGCATCAATAATTCATCCCTTAGCTATAAAAGGAGACGAATTCATGTGCAGAAGGTAGAGTGAATTATCTTGAGTTTTCTCTTGCAATCACTCAGTAGCCTTCTAAGCTCCCTCTCTCTCTCTTTCTCTAAAAACTCTAGTTACCTTGTAATATTTTCTATCTACAACTCTATAAATTTCCAACCTACAATTCCTGTAAGTTCTATTTGGAAAATTTTACTATCTTCAGTACAGATTACAGTTTTATGTTCATTTTATGAGTTTGTCGCGATGCTACTCTCCTGGTATTGGAGTCATATACACATTAGTAGTCGGCATTTAGACAGTGTTACTTGCATTTACTACCATTAAGTACATAGAGCTGTCATTAAGACGTTGGTGATATCTTAGGCGTTGGTCAGCCAAGTTATCTGTTGGTCAGCCGTGTGGTGGTCCTGATCGGTGTTCCCGTCTATAATATTTGTCGGCATTTAAGGGCTAGGACATGCATCAGCAACGACGTAAAGGTTAAGAAGACTACTGTCTTTGAACCCAGATAACAGTCATAAGGACATTGTTAACTCAAATGAACATAGGACAGGTCCCATGTTTAGGGCACCTACCCCAGATAATTATGGCAGTTGGAACATACCTAGAATAGCAGTTGACACAATTTACCATAATTGGTACCGTTGATTTTGTTCAAGCTTACTCTATTAAAACTCATGAAGAAGTCATAAGTTTACAAAATGGTTTGCAAACAATTGCAATGATTAAGTACAATTCTATTGAGAGTCATTTGAAAGCAAATTATCAGATTTATACATATTGGTCTTGCACAAGTTGCCGTTAAACCTCTTCTTAAGAAAGGTATTAATGCTCCCATTTAAATGGCTCTAAGAGACAAAAGACTTAAGAAATATAAGTCTTCACTCTTAGCAGTCATACAGGTAAATGTTTGCAAAGGTCTTATATTTTTCAATTGTTATCCAGATTTAACAGTAGATCTTACATGTCCTATGACAACAGAAGCCTTGAAGTTGAATGTCCATGTTTAAGGCGATGAATTTCATGATTTTAAAAACTTTGTTGTCATATTTCGAGTTTATTTTAGACTCATGTTTGCAAATTTAAATACAAGATTCCTTAATCCTCTTTCTTCAAATATACAAGAGACAGTTTTATTACAAATTGAAGATGACAAACCAATAGTCTTCACTCCAAAACTTCTCAAATGGGATGAGATAGCTCTCCTAGATGAGATTGAGCTTCAAGAACCTCAACCATCCCCACAAATAGAAAGAAGAGATATTGATCAAGTTATAAAAGAAATTGATGGTTTTATTCCAAACAAAAATTAGATTTCTTGGCCATGACATTTATCAAGGCACCATTAAACCCATCATGTGATCATTAGCATTTGTTAATAAATTTCCTGATGAGATTAAAGACAAGAAGTAATTGCGAAGATTTCTTGGGTGTCTTAATTATGTTTCTAATTACTTTCCAAATTTACGACAATTATATGCACCTCCATACAAAAGACTCAGAAAGAACACAATTCTCTGGACTGATGAGCATACAAGAATAGTTAGATAAGTCAAAGAAAGTGTCAAGTCCGTTCCATGCCTAGGAATGCCAAATCCATTTGCATCCATGATAGTCAAAACAGACGCATCAAAAATAGGATATGGTGGCATATTGAAACAAGAGTTAGAGTCATAGACTAATGAGCAGTTAGTTAAGTTTCATTTAGGTCTTTGCCTCGCACTACAATAAAACTATTCCACTATCAAAAAAGAATAGTACTTTGTATTTTAAATTTTCAAGATGATTGGTTTTACAAAAAAATTCTTGCTTCGAATAGATTACAAATCAACAAAAGCGATTTTACAATAGGATGTTAAAAATCTGGTTTCGAATCAAATATTTGCCAGATGGCAAGTAATTCTTTCTACTTTTGATTTTGACATTAATTTTATCAAAGGAAAAAACAATCCTCTTCCAAACTTTTTTACCTGAGAGTTTCTGCAAGGAAAGAGTGACAAAAGTTGAATGTTGCAGGAATCAAAATGAGTAACAACAAAGACAAAGGCAAAGGTATACAAAAGGAAGAAGACTATCAATTCTAGATTCAGACAAGTAATACATTCCTGCCATTAGCCAACTTCCATCCTTTGCCCTACAAAACCATTCTCTCAAGCGCTCCTACAACTCATGACAACAACTATTTGGTCCGACATATTAAACATCTTTTCCTTACCAATTTCAAAACGACTCCTTCCCCTGAAACAATTAAATCACTAATACAAAAAAGCTTTAGAAAATCTCATTTTCTTGGCGATGACCCTCTCAAGACTCAACAATTTTATGAGCTTATCCTTGTTAATACCTGCTCCATCGACATTACTTACACCCATGACAAAATTAATCCCAGATTTATCCTCTTCTCCAAATGCATAATTCGAAATGTACTGAGTGCCTAACAATGGAAGAATCCTTTCGAAGAAAGGAAATTTTCCATCATTTTCAAACCACCAACATACAATTACAATGATTACACAATGGCCTATTATCGGACAGTTCTCTACCATCCTGATACTCACTCATGGTTCTTTAATTTTCATGATAATTGCAGGACTACCTTCCCAATTGGTTCTATTACTGGTGGACATGGTTTGGATGCTCTACTTCTATTCTTCCCAGTGAAGCAAAAGAAGGTTGGGAATACCGGAATAAAAACACACCCATCATCGAACCTTACACAAAGGAAGTTTAATTTTTTCGAACTTTCAACATTGCCTGAATTTTTAGTTGGGAATACTGATTCCATAATTATTTACTTAATACATTTCCGTTATCTATAATTTAAGTCTACAAAGTTAAGTGGTGGAACGAGTACAAAATAAAGTTATGTGGCAAAGAAAACGTTGAGTTTCTACCGGATAAAGACGAAGTAGTTCACCCTTCACAATTTGCATACATTTGACAAGAAGAAAGAGAGTGCCGTAGCGCCGTCTACCCCAGTTAAAAGAGAGAGTCCTTCATCCTCGGCAAAAGCTCAATCCAAAGGATTCACACAAAAGGAAAGAGAAATTCCTGAGTTACTCAAAGATGATCTAGCCATAGGACAAGTTTTTCTCCAAAAGATTCTTGACAAAAAAGACAATGACTTAGGCTGTGAGATCGCCAGTTTTGCTAGATCCTCCATAAAGCCAAAATCCTATGATGTACTAGATTCACATGATCTTTAGGATTTTACAACAAAATAAAACCAAAAAGAAAAGATCCCGTGAAGGTCTTAACATTTGGCAAAAGCAAGGGTCATTTTCTAACAAAAATCTTTTCTTTGTACATACGACAAAAACGTCGGCAAAGCGTCATTTTCATAGTACCTGACAAAACACTGTTTGCAAATAGTACCGAGCATAAATTTTCAAAAGGTCCACAGTCACAAGATAAGAATGACAAAGCTTTTGGCGTATTATTGACAGTTACGACAGACAAAAGGAATCTGCTTTTAGAAAAGCAAGCGTCAACAATTCATCCCTCGGCTATAAAAGGAGACGAATTCATTTGCAGAAGGCAGAGTGAGTTATCTTGAGTTTTCTCTTGTAATCACTCAGTAGCCTTCTAAGCTCCCTCACTCTCTCTCTCTCTCTCTCTAAAAAATCTAGTTACTTTGTAATATTTTCCATCTACAATTCTACAAATTTCCAACCTGCAATTCCTATAAGTACAATCTGTACAATTTTACCATCTTCAGCAAAGATTGCAGTTTTATGTTCATTTTGTGAGTTCGTTGCGATCCTGCTTTCCTGGTATTAGAGCCATATAGACATTAGTAGTCGGCATTTAGACAGTGTTACTTGCATTTACTACCATTAAGTGCATAGAGCCATCATTAAGACGTCTGTGATACCTTAGGCGTTGGTCAACCAAGTTATTCGTTGGTCAGTCGTGTGGTGGTCCTAGTCGGTGGTACCGACTATATCAGTTGTCAGCGTTTAAGGGCTAGGACATGCATTGGTAATGGCGTATAGGTTAAGAAGACTATTGTCATTGAACCCAGATAACAGTCATAAGGACATAGTTAACTCAAATGAACATAGGACAGGTCCCATATTTAGGGTACCTACCCCAGACAATTATGGCAGTTGGCACATACCTAGAATAGAGGTTGACATAATTTACAAAATTGGTACCTTTGATTTTGTTAAAACTTAGTCTATCAAAACTCATGAAGAAGTCAGAAGTTTTTTAAAATGGTTTGCAAACAATTGCCGTGATTAAGCACAATTCTATTAAGAGTTATTTGAAAGCAAATTACAGATTTATGGATATTGGTCTCGTACAAGTTGCCATTAAACCTCTTTTTAAGAAAGGTATTAATGCTCCCATTTAAATCGCTCCAAGAGACAAAAAAACTTAAGAAATATAAGTCCTCACTCTTAGCAGTCATACAGACAAATGTTTTCAAAGGTCCTATATTTTTCAATTGTTATCCAGATTTTACAGTAGATCTTGCATGTCCCATGACAACAGAAGCCTTGAAGTTGGATGTCCATAGTCAAGGTGATGAATTTCATGATTTCAAAAACTTTGTTATCATATTTCGAGTTTATTTTAGACCCATGTCTACAAATTTAAATACAAGATTCCTAAATCCTCTTCCTTCAAATACAGAGGAGACAGTTTCATAACAAATTGAAGACGACAGCCCAACAGTCTTCACTCCAAAACTTCTCAAATGGGACGAGTAGACCTGGCAAGAACGGATCCGACCTGAAAAATCGACTCGAACCCGCCCGAAAGTTTTGGGTTTTAAACCCGTATTTCTCAACTCGAATCCGAAATAAACCGAACCCGAGAAAGCTAAATTTTTGGGTCAAGCCCGTCCCGAACCTGGACCCACTCGCTCAACCCAAATATTGTATCCTTACTTTCTATTTTTCTCTAATTTTTCCTCTCAACAATACTAGTTTTTCACTATAATGAATCGGTAAGAGATACATTTTATAATTGTTGCATCTCTTCACAAATTAGAAGACAATGCCTGATCTTCCCCAAATGCATTCTCATAAAATAACGTTATATAGAACTTATAAATGGAACAACTTTAGAAATGGGCATGAAATATTTACTCTTATGAAAATCAATTCCAAATAACACAAGTATTAAAAATGTGCGAGTCATACCATTATATTCCTAGTGAATTGAATACGTCTCATTCCATTCTAAATAGTATTACTCTATAATAATCGAAAATTTTGATGTTACAATTAAAAAATAATTGCAATATCTTCTGCGTCTGTAATATTATTTCATTTGGTTTCTTTCTAATTGGTCTCGAACTTGATGTTAGTGTTGAGCAATTGACCAATTTGTGTGTTCGTGCTAGGATCGACCAACTAATAAAGTATGCATGATTAGGTAATGATAGGTTAATTAACAGAATATAGAACCATTAAATGGGTTATTAACGGGTCGAACCGCTCCAACCCATGATCATGATTTAGATTGGGCGGCCCATGAATGACTCGACCTATTATTAACATTTAATACACGGACTAGCCAACTCAAACTTGACTTAGTGTCCACCAGCACATGGCATTCATATATCATATTGAAAAGTTTAAACATTTTCTATATTCTTTCAAGAAATTATAATTAGAATTCATTAAGTACAAACAATTTGAAGTAATAAATATGTCGAGATTTTGATTTTGATGAAAAGAGAAATAACTCACTAAAAAGGCACTTCAAACCAGTTAGGTTGACCCGAAACCCGTAAAACCGAAATACACCCGCCCATGTTTTACCCGAACCTGAAATACACCTGATCCGTATTTTATCCAAACCCAAATACACCCGACCCATGTTTAACCCGCCTGCCGAACTAACTGGTTTAGGGACGAGATAACTCTCCTAGATGAGATTGAGCTTCAAGAACCTCAACCATCTGCGCAAACAAAAAGAAGAGATATTGATAAAGTTATAAAAGAAACTGATGGTTTTATTCCAATCAAAAATTAGATTTCTTGGCCATGACATTTATCAAGGCACCATTAAACCTATCATGAGATCATTAGCATTTGCTGATAAATTTCCTTATGAGATTAAAGACAAGAAGAAATTGTAAAGATTTCTTAGGTCTCTGAATTATGTTCCTAATTTCTTTCCAAATTTACGAGAATTGTGTGCACCTCTATACAAAAGACTCAGAAAGAGCACAGTTCCCTGGACTAATGAGCATACAAGAATAGTTAGATAAGTCAAAGAAAGACTTAAGTCCCTTCTATGTCTAGGAATGACAAATTCATTTGCATCCATGAGAGTTGAAACAGATGCATCAAAAATAGGATATGGTGGCATATTAAACAAAAGTTAGAGTCACAACCTAGTAAACAGTTAGGTAAGTTTTATTTAGGTCTTTGCCTCACACTACAATACAATTATTCTACCATCAAAAAAGTAGTACTTTGCATTTCAAAATTTCAAGGTGATTTATTTTACAAAAAATTCTTTCTTCGAATAGATTGCAAATCAGCAAAAGAGATTTTACAAAAGGATGTTAAAAATTCAGTTTCAAAACAAATATTTGCCAGGTGGCATGCAATTCATTCTGCTTTTGATTTTGATTTTATCAAAGGAAAAAACAATTCTCTTCCAAACTTTCTTGCCAGAGAGTTTCTGCAAGGAAAGAGTGATAAAAATTCATTGTTGCAGGATTCAAAATGAGTAACAACAAAGACAAAGGCAAAGGTATGCAAAAGGAAGAAGACTATCAATTCCAGATTTAGCCAACTACCATCCTTTTCCCTACAAAACCATTCTCTCAAACCCTCCTACAAATCAACTCATGACAACAACTATTTGGTCTGACATACTGAACACCTTTTCCTTACCAGTTTCAAAACAACTCTTTCCCCAGAAACAATTAAATCACTATTACAAAAAAGCTTTGGAAAATCTCATTTTCTTAGTGATGACCCTCTCAATAATTTTGTGAGCTCATCCTTGTTAATACCCGCTACTTCGACATTACTCACACCGATGACAAAATTAATCCCGGATTTATCCTCTTCTCTAAATGCATAATTCGAAATTTACTAAGTACCCAACAATGGAAGAATCCTTTCGAAGAAAGGAAATTTTCCATCATTTTCAATCCACCAACATACAATTACAATGATTACAAAATGGCCTGTAATCGGGCATTTTCCCGATACTCAAGGTTCTTGAATTTGCATACATTTGACAAGAAGAAAGAGACTGCCACAGGGCCACCTACCCCAGTTGAAAGAGAGAGTCATTCGTCCTCGGCAAAAGCTCAATCCAAAGGACTCACACAAAAGGAAAGAGAAATTCCTGAGTTACTCAGAGATGATCCAGCCATGGAAAAAGTTTCTCGCTGAAAGATACTTGACAAAAAAGACAATGACTCAGGCTGTGAGACCGCCAGTTTTGCTAGATCCTCTAAAAAACCAAAATCATTTGACCTATAAAATTCACAAGATCCTTATGATCTATAACAAAATAAAACAAAAAACGAAAGAGCATGCGAAGGACTTGACCTTTGGCAAAAGTAAGGGTCATTTTCCAACAAAAATCTTTTCTTTGTACGTACGACAAAAGCGTCGGCAAAACATCATTTTCACAGTACCCGACACAACACTGTTCATAAACAGTACCAAGCACAAAATTTCAAAAGGTCTACAGTCAAGAGATAAGAATGACAAAGCTTTTGGTGTATTATTGACATTTACGGCAGACAATTGGAATCTACCTTTAGAAAAGCAAGCATTAATAATTCATCCCTCGATAATAAAAGGAGACAAATTCATTGTAGAAGGCAAACCAAATTATCTTGAGTTTTCTCTTGTAATCACTGAGTAGCCTTCTAACCTCCCTTCTCTCTCTCTCTCTCTCTCTCTCTCTCTCTCTCTCTCTCTCTCTCTCTCTCTCTCTCTAGAAAATCTAGTCACTTTGTAATATTTTCTATCTACAACTCCACAAATTTCCAACCCACAATTCCTGTAAGTACTATCTGTATAATTTTACTATCTTCAGTAAAGATTACAGTTTTATGTTCATTTTATGAGTTTGTTGCGATTCTATTCTCCTGGTATCAGAGCCATATAGACATTAGTAGTTGGCATTTAGAAAGTGTTACTTGCATTTACTACCATTAAGTGCATAGAGCCGTCATTAAGACGTTGGTGATACCTTAGGCATTGGTCAGCCAAGTTATCCGTTGGTCAGCCGTGTGGTGGTCCTCGTCGGTGGTCCCGTCTATATCATTTGTCTGCATTTAAGCGTTAGGATATGCATCGGTAATGGCGTATAGGTGAAGAAGACTATTGTCTTTGAACTCAGATAGCAGTCATAAGGACATAGTTAACTTAAATGAACATAGGACAGGTCCCATATTTAGGGTACCTACCCCAGACAAATATGGCAGTTGGAACATACCTAGAATAGAGGTTGACACAATTTACGAAATTGGTACCTTTGCATTTGCTAAAGCTTACTCTATCAAAACTCATAAAGAAGTCATAAGTTTACAAAATGGTTTGCAAACAATTTCCATGATTAAGCACAATTCTATTGAGATTCATTTGAAAGCAAATTACAGATTTATGCATATTGGTCTTGCACAAGTTGCCCTTAAACCTCTTTTTAAGAAAGGTATTAATGCTCCCATTTGAATGGCTCTAGGAGACAAAAGACTTAAGAAATATAAGTCTCCACTCTTAGCAGTCATACAAATACATGTTTGCAAAGGTCCTATATTTTTCAATTGTTATCCAGATTTTATAGTAGATCTTGCATGTCCCATTACAACAGAAGCCTTGAAGTTGGATGTCCATATTCAAGGTGGTGAATTTCATGATTTCAAAAACTTTGTTGTCATATTTCAAGTTTATTTAGACTCATGTCTACAAATTTAAATAAAAGATTCCTTAATCCTCTTTTTTCAAATACATAAGAGATAGTTTTATTGCAAATTGAAGGCGACAAGCCAACAATCTTCACTCCAAAATTTCTCAAATGGGAGTAGTCCTGGCAAAACTGATCCGATCCGAAAATCGGAATCGAACCCGCTTGAAAGTTTTGGGTTTTGAACACGAATTTCTCGATCTGAACCTGAAATAAACCGAACCTAAAAAACCCACAAATTTTTGGAGCAAACCCAACCTGAACCCGAACCCGCCCGCTCAACCGAATATTATATCCTTATTTTTTATTTTGCTTTAATTTTTTCCCTTACCAATAATGGTTTTTCATTATAATGAATCGGTAAGGGATACGTTTTATAATTACCGCATCTCTTCACAAATTAGACGACAGTACCTGATCTTTCCCAAATACATTCTCATAAAATAACGTCATATAGAACTTATATATGAAACAACTTTAGAAATGGGCATGAAATATCTAGCCTTATGAAAATCAATTCAAAATAACATAAGGATTAAAAATGTGCAAGTCATACCATTAAATTCCTAATGAATTGAATACGTGTTATTTTTATTCTAAATAATATTACTCTATAATAATCGAAAATTTTGATGTTATAATTAATAAATAATAATAATACCTGGTGCGCTTATAATATTCTTTCATTTAGTCTCCTTCTAATTGGTCTCAAACTTGATGTTAGCATTGAGCAATTGACCAATTTGTGTGTTCGTGTTAGGATCGACCAACTAATCAATCATACATAATTAGGTAATAATAGGTTAATTAACAAAATATAGAACCATTAAATGGGTTATTAATGGGTCGAACAGCTCCAACCCACTATCATGCTTTAGATTAGGCGACCCATGAATTACTCGACCTATTATTAATATTTAATACATGGACCAGCCCACTCAAACTTGACTTAGTGTCCATCGGTACATGGCATTCATATATCATATTGAAAAGTTTTAACATTTTCTACATTCTTTCAAGAAATTATAATTAGGATGCTTATTCATTAAATATAGACAATTTGAAGTAATAAATATCCTAAGATTTTGATTTTGACAAAAAGAAAAATACCTCACTAAAAAGGTGATCCAAATTAGTTGGGTTGACCCGAAACTTGTAAAACTGAAATACACCCGCCCGTATTTTACCCGAATCCAAAGTACACCCAACACGTATTTTACCCGAATTTGAATATACCCGACCCGTATTTAACCCGCCTGCCCGAACTGACAGGTCTAGGGACGAGATAACTCTCCTAGATGAGATTGACCTTCAAGAACCTCAACCATCTGCACAATTAGAAAGAAGAGATATTGATCAAGTGTAAAAGAAACTGATGGTTTTATTCCAGACAAAAATTAGATTTCTTGGCCATGACATTTATCAAGGCACCATTAAACCCATAATGTGATGATTAGCATTTGTTGATAAATTTCCTGATGAGATTAAAGACAAGAAGCAACTGCGAAGATTTCGTGGGTGTCTCAATTATGTTTCTAATTTCTTTCCAAATTTACGACAGCTGTGTGCGCCTCTATACAAAAGACTCATAAAGAACACTGTTCCTTGGGCTGATGAGCATACAAGAATAGTTAGATAAGTCAAAGAAAAACTCAAGTCCCTTCCATGTCTAGGAATGCCAAATCCATTTGCATCCATGATAGTTGAAACAAATGCATCAAAATAGGATATGGTGGCATATTGACACAAAAGTTAGAGTCACAGCCTAATGAGCAGTTAGGTAAGTTTCATTTAGGTCTTTGCCTCAAACTATAATAAAATTATTCTACTATCAAAAAAGAAATAGTACTTTGTGTTTCAAAGTTTTAAGATGATTTGTTTTACAAAAAATTCTTGTTTCGAACAGATTGCAAATCGGCAAAAGAGATTTTACAAAAGGATTTTAAAAATCCAGTTTCGAAACAAATATTTGCCAGGTGGAAAGCAATTATTTCTGCTTTTGATTTTGACATTGATTTTGTCAAAGGAAAAACAATTCTCTTCCAAACTTTCTTACCAGAGAGTTTATGCAAGGAAAGAGTGACAAAAATTCATTGTTGCAAGATTCAAAATGAGTAACAACAAAGACAAAGGCAAAGGTATACAAAAGGCAGAAGATTATCAATTCCAGATTCAGACACGTATTACATTTTTACCATTAGCCAACTTCCATTCCTTGCCCTACAAAACCATTCTCTCAAACCCTCCAAGAAAATCAACTCATGGCAACAACTATTTGGTCTGACATACTGAACACCTTTTCCTTAACAGTTTCAAGACAACTCTTTCCCCTGAAACAATTAAATCACAAATATAAAACAGCTTTGGAAAATCTCATTTTCTTAGCGATGACCCTCTCAAGACTGAACAATTTTATGAGCTCATCCTTGTTAATACCCGCTCCATCGACATTACTCACACCCATGACCAAATTAATCCCGAATTTATCCTCTTCTCCAAATGCATAATTTGAAATATACTGAGTACACAATAGTGAAAGAATTCTTTCGAGGAAAGGAAATTTTCCATCATTTTCAATCCACCAACATACAATTACAATGAGTACAAAATGGCTGTTATCAGGCATTTCTCTACCGTCCTGATACTCACTCATAGTTCTTCAATTTTCATCACAATTGCACGAACACCTTTCCCAATTTATTCTATTACTTGTGGACATGGTTTGGATGCTCTACTTCTATTCTTCCCAATGAAGCAAAAGAAGGTTGGGAATCCCGGAACAAAAACACGCCCACCATCGAACCTTACACAAAGGAAGTTCAATTTTTTCAAACTTTCAACATTGCCTGGATTTTTTATCGGGAATACCGATTCCACAACTATTTACTTAATACATTTCTATTATCTGTAATTCAAGTCTACAAAGTTAAGTGGTGGAATGAGTACAACATAAAGCTATGTGGCAAGGAAAACGTTGAGTTTTTCTGCAGGACAAAGACGAAGAAGTTCACCCTTCACAATTTGCATACATTTGAAGAGAAGAAAGAGATTGCCACAGGGCCGTCTGCCCTCGTTAAAAGAGAAAGTCCTTCATCCTCGATAAAAGCTCAACAAAAGGACTCACACAAAAGGAAAGTGAAATTCTTGAGTTACTCAAAAATGATCCAGCCATGGGACAAGCATTTCTCCAAAAGATACTTGACAAAAAAGACAATGAGTCAGGCTGTGACACCGCTGGTTCTGCTAGATCCTCCACAAAACTAAAATCATGTGATCCACAAGATTCACAAGATCCTTATGATCTATAACAAAATAAAACAAAAAAGAAAAGAGCCCGCGACGGTCTTGACCTTTGGCAAAAGAAAGGGTCATTTTCCAACAAAAATCTTTTCTTTCTACATACAACAAAAGCGTCGGCAAAACGTCATTTTCACAGTACCCGACAAAACATTGTTCAGAAATAGTACCAAGCACAAAGTTTCAAAAGGTCTACATTCAAGAGATAAGATTGACAAAACTTTTGGTGTATTATTGACATTTACGGCAGACAAAAGGAATATACGTTTAGGAAAGCAAGCATCAATAATTCATCCCTCGGCTATGAAAGGGGATGAATTCATTTGCAGAAGGCAGAGCGAATTATCTTGCATTTTCTCCTTTAATCACTCAGTAGCCTTCTAAGCTCTCTCTCTCTCTCTCTCTCTAAAAAATCTAGTTACTTTGTAATATTTTCTATCTACAACTCTACAAATTTCCAACCTACAATTCCTGTAAGTACTATCTGTACAATTTTGCTATCTTCAATAAAGATTACAGTTTTATGTTCATTTTATGAGCTTGTTGCGATCCTGCTCTCCTGGTATCAGAGCCATACAGACACTAGTAGTCGGCATTTAGATAGTGTTACTTGCTTTTACTACCATTAAGTGCATAGAGCCGTTGTTGAGACGTTGGTGATACCTTAGGCGTTGGTAAGCCAAGTTATCCGTTGATCAGCCCTGTGGTGGTCCTGGTTGGTGGTCCCATCTATATCATTTGTCTGCATCAAAGGGTTAGGATATGCATCCATAAGGCATATAGGTTAAGAAGACTATTGTCTTTGAACTCAGATAGCAGTCATGAGGATATAGTTAACTGAAATGAACATAGGAAAGGTCCCATATTTAGGGAACCTGCCTTAGAATAGAGGTTGACACAATTTACAAAATTGTGTCCTTTGGTTTTGTTAAAGCTTACTCTATCAAAACTCATAAAGAAGTCATCAGTTTACAAAATGCTTTGCAAACAATTGCCATGATTAAGTACAATTCTATTGAGGGTCATTTGAAAGCAAATTACAGATTTATGCATATTGATCTTGCGCAAGTTGCCATTAAATTTCTTCTTAAGAAATGTATTAATGCTCCCATTTGAATGGCTCTAAGAGACAAAAGACTTAAGAAAGATAAGTCTTGACTCTCAGCAGTCATACAGATAAATTTTTGCAAAGGTCCTATATTTTTCAATTGTTATCCAGATTTTATAGTAGATCTTGCATCTCCCATTACAACAGAAGCCTTGAAGTTGGATGTCCATATTCAAGGTGGGAATGTCATGATTTCAAAAACTTTGTTGTCATATTTCGAGTTTATTTTAGACTTATGTCTACAAATTTAAATATAAGATTCCTTAATCCTCTTTCTTCAAATACACAAGAGATAGTGTTATTACAAATTGAAGTCGACAAGCCAACAGTCTTCACTCCAAAACATCTCAAATGCGACGAGTAGACCTGGAAAAAGCTGATCCGACCCGAAAATTCGACCCAAACCCGCCTGAAAGTTTTGGGTTTTGAACACGAATTTCTCGACCCGAACCCAAAATAAACCGAATTCGAAAAACTCGCAAATGTTTGGGTCAAACCAGACCTGAACTCGAATCCGCCCGCTTAACCTGAATATTATATCCTTATTTTTTATTTTTCTTTAATTTTTCCCTTTAACAATACTGGTTTTTCATTGTAATGAATCAGTAAGGGATACGTTTTATAATTATCGCATCTCTTCACAAATTAGACAACAGTACCCGATCTTTCCCAAATGCATTCTTTTAAAATAATGTCATATAGAACTTATAAATGAAACAACTTTAGAAATGTGTATGAAATATCTAATTTTATGAAAATCAATTCAAAATAACACAAGTATTAAAAATGTGCAAGTCATATGAATACGTCTCATTGCATTCTAAATAATATTACTCTATAATAATCGAAAATTTTGATGTTACAATTAATAAATAATTGTGATATCTTGTGCGTCTATAATATTCTTTCATTGGGTTTCCTTCTAATTGGTCTCGAACTTGATGTTAGTATTGAGCAATTGACCAATTTGTGTGTTCCTATTAGGATCGACCAACTAATAAATCATACGTAATTAGGCAATGATAGGTTAATTAACAAAATACAGAACAATTAAATGGGTTATCAATGGTTCGAACCGCTCCAACCCGTTGTCATGCTTTAGATTAGGCGATCCACCGTTGACTCGACCTATTATTAATATTTAATACACGGACCAGCCCATACAAACTTGACTTAGTGTCCATCGGTACATGGCATTCATATATCATATTGAAAAGTTTTAACATTTTCTACATTCTTTCAAGAAATTACAATTGGAATGCTTGTTTATTAAATACAAACAATTTGAAGTAATAAATATCCTAAGATTTTGATTTCAACAAAAAGAAAAATACCTCACTAAAAAGGCGCTCCAAACCAGTTGGGTTGACCCGAAACCCGTAAAGCCGAAATACACCCGCTCGTATTTTACCCGAACCCGAAGTACACCCAACACGTATTTTACCCGAACCCGAATATATCCGAACCGTATTTAACCCGCCTGCCCGAACTAATAGGTCTAGGGACGAGATAACTCTCCCAGATGAGATTGAGCTTCAAGAACCTCAACCATCCGCACAAACAGAAAGAAGAGATATTGATCAAGTTATAAAAGAAACTGATGGTTTTACACCAGACAAAAATTAGATTTCTTAGCTATGACATTTATCAAGGCACCATTAAACCCATCATGTTATCATTAGCATTTGTTGATAAATTTCCTGATGAGATTAAAGACAAGAAGCAACTACGAAGATTTCTTGGGTGACTCAATTATGTTTCTAATTTCTTTCCAAATTTACGATAATTGTGTACACCTCTATACAAAAGACTCATAAAGAACACTATTCCCTAGGCTGACAAGCATACAAGAATAGTTAGATAAGGCAAAGAAATACTCAAGTCCCTTCTATGTCTAGGAATGCCAAATCCATTTGCATCGATGATATTTGAAACAAATGCATCAAAAGTAGGATATGGTGGCATATTGAACCAAAAGTTAGAGTCACAGCCTAATGAGCAGTTAGGTAAGTTTCATTTAGGTCTTTGCTTTGCACTACAATAAAGTTATTCTACTATCAAAAAAGAAATAGTACTTTGTATTTCAAAATTTCAAAATGATTTGTTTTACAAAAAATTCTTGTTTCGAATAGATTGCAAATCAGCAAAAGAGATTTTATAAAAGGATGTTACAAATTCGGTTTCAAAACAAATATTTGCTAGGTGGAAAGCAATTATTTCTGCTTTTGATTTTGACATTGATTTTGTCAAAGGAAAAAACAATTCTCTTCCAAACTTTCTTACCAGAGAGTTTCTGCAGGAAAAGAGTGACAAAAATTCATTGTTGCAGGATTCAAAATGAGTAACAACAAAGACAAAGGCAAAGATATATAAAAGGCAGAAGACTATCAATTCCAGATCCAGACACGTAATACATTTTTACCATTAGCTAACTTCCATCCCTTGCCCTACAAAACCATTCTCTCAAACCCTCCAAGAAAATCAACTCATGACAACAACTATTTGCTCCGACACACTGAACACCTTTTCCTTAACAGTTTCAAAACAACTATTTCCCCCGAAACAATTAAATCGCTAATATAAAAAAGCTTTGGAAAATCTCATTCTCTTAGCGATAACCCTCTCAAGACTAAACAATTTTATGAGCTCATCCTTGTTAATACCCGCTCCATCGACATTACTCACACCCATGACAAAATTAATCCCGAATTTATCCTCTTCTCCAAATGCATAATTTGAAATATACTGAGTACACAACAATGAAAGAATTCTTTCGAGGGAAGAAAATTTTCCATCATTTTCAATCCACCAACACACAATTACAATGATTACAAAATGGCCTGCTATCGAGCATTTCTCTACCGTCCTGATACTCACTCCTGGTTCTTCAATTTTCATCACAATTGCACGAACACCTTTCCCAATTTGTTTTATTACTTGTGGGCATGGTTTGGATGCTCTACTCCTATTCTTCCCAATAAAGCAAAAGAAGGTTGGGAATCCCGAAACAAAAACACGCCCACCATCGAACCTTATACAAAAAACGTTCAGTTTTTTCGAACTTTCAACATTGCCTGGATTTTTAGTTGGGAATACCGATTCCATAACTATTTACTTAATACATTTCTATTATCTATAATTCAAGTCTACAAAGTTAAGTGGTGGAACATTAATTGGACTTTAATGCATGGTAAATGTCTAGTTGCCACTCTATCGAATTTGATTTTGAACAATCGATTAGCTAGGTTGTTGGATTTATTGGTTTTCTTACAAAATCACTACCACAAGAAAAAAATTTGGATGAAATGAATTAAAACATAATAGGAAAAAATTAGGAACTAGGTACCCAGTTCTGGGACCGGTTCCAAAATTCTGGACCCAATTTCAACCGATACCGGGACCGGGTCTAGATTTTTTGACCCAATTCCAACCGAGACCGGGACCAGTTCTATGAAAATTAACCGGGTATCCAGTCCTGTTCAGCCCTAGTTGGTGATACCTTAGGCGTTGGTCAACCAAGTTATCCATTGGTTAGCCATGCGGTGGTCCTGGTTGGTGGTCCCATCTATATCATTTGTCTGCATTTAAGGGTCAAGATATGCATCGGTAAGGCATATAGGTTAAGAAGACTATTGTCTTTGAACTCAGATAGCAGTCATAAGGATATAGTTAACTCAAATGAACATAGGACAGGTCCCATATTTATGGCACCTACCCCAGACAATTATTGTAGCAGTTGGAACATACCTAGAATAGAGGCTGACACAATTTACAAAATTGGTACCTTTGATTTTGTTGAAGCTTACTCTATCAAAACTCATAAAGAAGTCATAAGTTTACAAAATGGTTTGCAAACAATTGCCATGATTAAGCACAATCCTATTGAGAGTCATTTGAAAGCAAATTACAGATTTATGCATATTGATCTTGCACAAGTTGCCATTAAACCTCTTCTAGAGAAGGCTATTAATGCTCCCATTTAAATGGCTTTAAAAGACAAAAGATTTAAAAAATATAAGTATTCACTCTTAGCAGTCATACAGATAAATGTTTGCAAAGGTCCTATATTTTTCAATTGTTATCCAGATTTTACAGTAGATCTTACATGCCCCATCACAACAGGGGCCTTGAAGTTGGATGTCTATATCCAAGGTGATGATTTTCATGATTTTAAAAACTTTGTTGTCATATTTCGTGTTTATTTTAGACTCATGTCTACAAATTTAAATACAAGATTCCTTAATCCTTTTTCTTCCAATACACAAGAGACAACTTTATTACAAATTGAAGATGACAAGCCAACAGTCTTCACTCCAAAACTTCTCAAATGGGACAAGTAAACCTGGTAAAAACTGATCCGACCCGAAAACCCGATGCGAACCCGCCCGAAAGTTTTGCGTTTTGAACACGAATTTCTCAACCCTAACACGAAATAAACCGAACCCGGAAAACCCGTAAATTTTTAGGTCAAACCCGACCTAGACCTGAACCCGCCCGCTGAACCCGAATATCATATCCTTATTTTTTATTTTTCTTTATTTTTTCCCCTTAACAATACTGATTTTTCATTATAATGAATCGGTAAGAGATACATTTTATAAGTATCGCATGTCTTCACAAATTAAACGACAGTACCGATCTTTCCTAAATGCATTTCACATAAAATAACGTCATATAGAACTTATAAATGAAACAACTTTAATAATGGGCACGAAATATCTAGTCTTATGAAAATCAATTCAAAATAACACAAGTATTAAAAATGTGCAAGTCATACGAATATGTCTCATTGCATTCTAAATAATATTACTCTATAATAATCGAAAATTTTGATGTTACAATTAATAAATAATTGTAATATCTTGTGCGTCTATAATATTCTTTCATTTGGTTTCCTTCTAATTGATCGCGAACTTGATTTTAGTGATATGCAATTGACCAATTTGTGTGTTCATGTCAGGATAGACCAACTAATAAAACATACATGATTAGGTAATGATAAGTTAATTAATAAAATATAGAACCATTAAATGGGTTATTAACGAGTTGAACCACTCCAACCCGTTATCATGCTTTAGATTGAGCGATCCATGAATGACTCGACTTATTATTAATATTTAATAGATGGACCAGCCCACTCAAACTTGATTTAGTGTCCGCCGATACATGACATTCATATATTATATTGAAAAGTTTAAACATTTTCTATATTCTTTCAAGAAATTATAATTAGAATGCTTGCTCATTAAATTCAGACAATTTGAAGTAATAAGTATGCCAAGATTTTAATTTTGACAAAAAGAAAAATAACCCACTAAAAAGGCGCTCCAATCCCATTGGGTTGACCCGGAACCCGTAAAACCGAAATACACCCGTCCATATTTTACCCAAACCCAAAATACACCCGACCCGTATTTTACCCGAACCCGAATATATCCGACCCGTATTTAACTCGCCCGCCAGAACTGACAGGTCTAGGGACGAGACAACTCTCCCATATGAGATTGAGCTTCAAGAACCTCAACCATCCGCACAAACAGAAAGAAGAGATATTGATCAAGTTATAAAAGAAACTGATGGTTTTATTCCAGACAAAAATTAGATTTCTTAGCCATGACATTTATTAAGACACCATTAAACCCATCATGAGATCATTAGCATTTGTTAATAAATTTCCTGATGAGATTAAAGACAAGAAACAATTGAAAAGATTTCTTGGGCGTCTCAATTATGTTTCTAATTTCTTTCCAAATTTACGACAATTGTGTGCACCTCTATACAAAAGACTCAGAAAGTACACAGTTCCCTGAACTGATGAGCATACAAGAATAGTTAGATAAGTCAAAGAAAGAGTCAAGTCCCTTCCATGTATGGGAATGCCAATCCATTTGCATCAATGATAGTTGAAACAGATGCATCAAAAATAGGATATGGTGGCATATTGAAACAAAAGTTAGAGTCACAACCTTATGAGCAGTTAGGTAAGTTGCATTTAGGTCTTTACCTCGCACTACAATAAAACTATTCTACTATCAAAAAGGAAATAGTACTTTGTATTTCAAAATTTCAAGATGGCTTGTTTTGCAAAAAATTCTTGCTTCGAATAGATTACAAATCCGCAAAGCAGATTTTACAAAAGGATGTTAAAAATTCGGTTTCGAAACAAATATTTGCGAGATGGCAAGCAATTCTTTCTGCTTTTGATTTTGACATTGACTTTATCAAAGGAAAAAACAATTCTCTTCCAAACTTTCTTACCAGAGAGTTTCTGTAAGGAAAGAGTGACAAAAATTCATCATTGCAGGATTCAAAATGAGTAACAACAAAGACAAAGGAAAATGTATACAAAAGGCAGAAGACTATCAATTCCAGATTCAGACATGCAATACATTTCTACCATTAGCCAACTTTCATCCTTTTCCCTACAAAACCATATTCTCAAACCCTCCTACAAAATTGATCAAGTTATAAAAGAAACTCTCCCAAACGAAGAAGCTCCCCCTTCGCAATTTGCATACATTTGACAAGAAGAAAGAGGTTGTCAGAGGGCCGTCTACCCCAATTAAAAGAGAGAGTCCTTCATCCTCGACAAAAGCTCAATCGAAACGACTCACCCAAAAGGAAAGAGAAATTCCTGAATTACTCAATGATGATCCAGCCATGGGACAAGTTTTTCTCCAAAAGATACTTGACAAAAAAGACAATGACTCAGGCCGTGAGACTGTTAGTTCTACTGGATCCTCTAAAAAACCAAAATCATGTGATCTATAGGATTCACAAGATGCTTGTGATCTATAACAAAATAAAACAAAAAAGAAAAGAGCCCGTAAATGTCTTGACCTTTAGCAAAAGTAAGGGTCATTTTCCAACAAAAATCTTTTTTTTTTTTGTACATATGGCAAAAGCATCGGCAAAACGTCATTTTCACAATACCCGACAAAACACTGTTCACAAACAGTACCAAGCACAAATTCTAAAAAGGTCTACAGTCAAGATATAAGAATGACAAAGCTTTTGGCGTATTATTGACTTTCACGGCAGACACAAGGAATCTACTTTTAGAAAAGCAAGCATCAATAATTCATCCCTCAACCACAAAAGGAGACAAATTCATTTGTAGAAGGCAGAGCGAATTATCTTGAGTTTTCTATTGTAATCACTCAGTAGCCTTCTAAGCTCCCTCCCTCTCTCTCTCTCTCTCTCTCTCTCTCTCTCTCTCTCTCTCTCTCTCTCTCTCACACTAAAAAATCTAGTTACTTTATAATATTTTCTATCTACAACCCTACAAATCTCCAACCTAAAATTCTTGTAAGTACTATCTGTACAATTTTACTATCTTCAGTAGAGATTACAGTTTTATATTCATTTTATGAGTTTGTCACGATCCTGCTCTCCTAGTGTCAAAGCCATATAAACATTAGTAGTTAGCATTTAGACAGTGTTATTTGCATTCAATACCATTAAGTACATAGAGTCATCGTTAAGACGTTGGTGATACCTAAGGCGTTGGTCAGCCAAGTTATCCGTTGGTCAGCCGTGTGGTGGTCCTGGCTGGTGATCCCGTCTATATCATTTGTCTGCATTTAAGAGTTAGGACATGCATCGGTAATTGCGTATAGGTTAAGAAGACTATTGTCTTTGACCTTAGATAGCAGTCATAAGGACAAAGTTAACTAGAATGATCATAGGGCCGGTCCCATATTTAGGCACCTACCCCAAACAATTATGGTAGTTGGAACATACCTAGAATAGAGGTTGATACAATTTATGAAATTGGTACCTTTGATTTTGTTAAAGCTTACTATGCCAAAACTCATAAAGAAGTCATAAGTTTACAAAATGGTTTGCAAACAATTGCCATGATTAAGCACAATTCTATTGAGAGTCATTTGAAAGCAAATTACAGATTTATGCATATTGATCTTGCATAAGTTGCCATTAAACCTCTTCTTAAGAAAGCTGTTAATGCTCCCATTTAAAAGGCTCTAAGAGACAAAAGATTTAAGAAATATAAGTATTCACTCTTAGCAGTCACGCAGATAAATGTTTGTAAAGGTCCTATATTTTTCAATTATTATCCAGATTTTACAGTAGATCTTGTATGTCCCATGACGACAGAAGCCTTAAAGTTGGATGTCCGTATTCAAGGTGATGAATTTTATGATTTCAAAAACTTTGTTGTCATATTTCGAGTTTATTTTAGACTCATGTCTACAAATTTAAATATAAGATTTCTTAGTCCTCTTTCTTCAAATACACAAGAGACAGTTTTATTACAAATTGAAGACGACAAGCCAACAATCTTTACTACAAAACTTTTCAAATGGGACCAGATAACTCTTCCAGATGAGATTGAGTTTCAACAACCTCAACCATCCGCACAAACAGAGAGAAGAGGTATTGATCAAGTTATAAAAGAACCTGATGGTTTTATTCCAGAGAAAAATTAGATTTCTTGGCCATGACATCTATCAAGGCACCATTAAACCCATCATGAGATCATTAGCATTTGCAAATAAATTTTCTGATGAGATTAAAGACAAGAAGCAATAGCAAATATTTCTTGGGTGTCTTAATTATGTTTCTAATTTCTTTCCAAATTTACGACAATTGTGTGCAACTCTATACAAAAGACTCAGAAAGAAAACAATTCCCTGGACTCATGAGCATACAAGGATAGTTGGATAAGTGAAAGAAAGAGTCAAGTCCCTTTCACTCTAGGAATGCCAAATCCATTTGCATCCATGTTAGTTGAAACAGATGCATCCAACATAGGATATAGTGGCATATTGAAACAAAAGTTAAAGTCACAGCCTAATGAGCAGTTAGGTAAGTTTGATTTAGGTCTTTGCCTCGCACTACAACAAAATCATTCCACTATTAAAAAAGAAATATTATCAGTAGTACTTTGTATTTCAAAATTTCAACATGATTTGTTTTACAAATAATTCATGCTTTGAATAGATTGCAAATCAGCAAAAGAGATTTTTCAAAAGGATGTTAAAAATTCAGTTTCGAAACAAATATTTGTCAGATGACAAACAATTCTTTCTGCTTTTGATTTTGACATTGATTTTATCAAAGGAAAAAAACAAATTCTCTTCCAAACTTTCTTACCAGAGAGTTTCTATAAGGAAAAAGTGACAAAAATTCATTGTTGCAGGATTCGAAATGAGTAACAACAAAGACAAAGGCAAAGGTATACGAAAGGCAGAAGACCATCAATTCCAGATTCAAACATGCAATACTTTTCTACCATTAGCCAACTTTCCAGCCTTTGCCCTGCAAAACCATTCTCTCAAACCCTCTTACAAAATCAACTCATGACAACAACTGTTTGGTCCGACATACTGAACAGCTTTTCCTTGCCAGTTTTAAAACAGCTCCTTCCCCTGAAACAATTATATCATTAATACAAAAAAGCTTTGGAAAATCTCATTTTCTTAGCGATGAGTCTCTCAAGACTCAACAATTTTATAAGCTCATCCTTGTTAATACCCGCTCCATCGACATTTACTCACACCCATGACAAAATTAATTTCAAATTTATCCTCTTCTCCAAATGCATAATTCGAAACATACTGAGTATCCAATAATGGAAGAATCCCTTCGAAGAAAGGAAATTTTCCATCATTTTCAATCCACCAACATACAATTGCAATGATTACAAAATGGCCTGTCATTGGGCATTTCCCTACCATCCTGATACTCACTCATGGTTCTTCAATTTTCATGACAATTGCATGACTACCTTTCCCAATTGGTTCTATTACTGGTGGACATGGTTTGAATGCTCTACTTTTATTCTTCCCAATGAAGCAAAAGAAGGTTGGGAATACCCAAAAAAAAAAAAAAACACTCCAACCATCAAACCTTACACAAAGGAAATTCAATTTTTTCGAACTTTCAATATTGCCTGGATTTTTAGTTGCAAATACCGATTCCATAACTATTTACCTAATACATTTCCATCACCTTTAATTTGAGTCTACAAATTTAAGTGGTGGAATGAGTATAAAATAAAGTTACGTGGCAAGGAAAACATTTAGTTTTTTTACAGGACAAAGACGAAGAAGTTCACCTTTCAGAATTTGCATACATTTGACAAGAAGAAAGAGATTGCCACAGGGCCGTCTACCCCGGTTAAAAGAGAAAGTTCTTCGTCCTCGGCAAAAGCTCGATCCAAAGAGCTCACACAAAAGGAAAGAGAAATTCTTGAGTTACTCAAAGATGATCCAGCCATGGGACAAGAAGAAAGAGATTGCCACAGGGCCATCTACCCCGGTTAAAAGAGAAAGTTCTTCGTCCTCGGCAAAAGCTCGATCCAAAGAACTCACACAAACGAACAAGAAATTCTTGAGTTACTCAAAGATGATCCAGCCATAGGACAAGTTTTTCTCTAAAAGATACTTGACAAAAAAGACAATGACTCAGGCTTTGAGACCACCAGTTCTGCTAGATCCTCCACGAAACTAAAATCATACGATCTACAAGATTCACAAGATCCTTATGATCTATAATAAAATAAAACAAAAATGAAAAGAGCCCGCAAAGGTCCTGACCTTTGGTAGAAGTAAAGGTCATTTTCTAACAAAAATCTTTCCTTTGTACGTACGACAAAATCGTCGGCAAAACATCATTTTCACAGTACCCAACAAAACTGTAATAACCCGACCCTAACCCATATGTATTTGTTCAAATCATATTTATTTATTTAATTAATGATGTTTATTCATTTAATTTATCATGTTTATGAATTTAATCACTCATGGTTATTTGTTTAACCAAATCATGTTTATTAATTCAATTACACTCAATTTATATATTTACCGAATTACCTTATGCTATTTAAATTTTTCGCATTCATTTTTCGCATTTAATCATCCTGGTTGGGGGATATTTCATTTGGGTCCCATTTTACAATTCAAGTTTCATTGATTGTTAATTCAAGTTTCGCTGATTGATTAAATTTCAGGTGAATCGATATTAGGCCTCGATGATTGTGATTGAGCATTAAATTATTTTTCATAATGTCACAACAATTTAATATTTAGCCATGCAAAAATATTTGGGCTTAAATTCATTAAGTTCGGCCTCATTCATTTGGGCCCGATTTGCGACCCGATTCAATTTGGGTTAAAATTTTGGCCCGAAAATTTTGGTGTGATTAAATTAAGTTAATTATTATCATTTATGCCTAATTTTAATTAGGAAAAAAGATATTTTGGGAGGATAAAATTTCAGCCAAGTATTTTTTGGAGTCTTCTAGCCAAGCAAACATAACAACACACACACACACACCCTCTCTTCTGCTTTCTTTCTCTAACCTCACGGCTGCCCCCTCCCTCTTGCTGCTATTTGCTACTGTTCCGGTCAGACAGAGGCTGCCTCCGACCACCACAACCACCACCAATCATCTCCTCTACCTCACACCACATACATCTCTTGCTTCCAAGCATCAAAGTGAGTAATCTTGAAGTTTGATCTTCTTGGTTTTGATTTTTATTTTAGTTTTAATTCTTGTTTTGATGCTTGTGATCATTGATCATGATATTTTGATAAAAAATAAGAGTTATTTTGATGTTGATCATGGTGAAGCTGAGCTTGATTCAAGCTAGGGTTTAGGGATGATTGTGTTCATACAAGCTTAAGTTCAAACCATGTTTATGGATTGATTTGTATTTGATTTTGTAATCTTTAGTTTTATTGATGATTTGATGATGCTTTTGGTGATTTCGAATGATTTCAAGTGAGGCTTTATATGAAAAGAGAGGGAAAAGTCAAAACAGTGAGGCTGAAAATTTCAGCAAAACAGGGCAGAGTTTACGATTAAATTGGTAATGATTGGCCCATTGAAAAATTATGATTTTTGGTGGGTAGATAGTTCAGTGTGTTAGCTTTCAAATGCCTCTTGAATCGCCTTAATCCTAGATCTGTGGAAAACATTATGGCCGTTTTACCGAAACTACGTAGAATGGACTAAAAACTGACACACTTGTATTTTAGCCCCATTTTGGGAACCCTATTGTGGGAATCATATTTTGTGTTGTAAATAAAAGTTTTTCGGGACTTCTTAATCTTTTTATATTGGGATTTTAGGTCTCCATTTGAGGTCTAGAATGAAAGTTATGAATTTTTGAAGTGAACTGACCTGCTTAGGTGTAAATTAGGTTGTTATTGTAATTTCTGTGCAGTGTATACTTGAAACAAAATTCTAAAAATTTTAATGTAGATAGTCCATATTATTTTCGAATTTCCTGTAAGATCTCATAAATTATGGTTGAGTATTTTGAGTTTGGTGATTTTTGGAAGCATTTTAAGTAATTGTATAAAGAGCTATAGTAAAGATTAAGTGAGATGGATCATGCACTCATTTTGTGTATTTTGGGCCAAGTCATTTAAGGGGGAAATGAATATTCATGGATTTTCATGAAGCTTTTAGCTTGATTAATGAGAAAAAAGAAGACAAATATACAATTTGAGAGCTTGTTTATGAGCTTTGAATCAATTATGGATTTTACCAAGAAAATACCAGGTTTAGTGAGCTTAATAGCTTCTATTGAGTTTAATGACTCATTTGGGGTGGAATCCTATATCTAATGAATTTATGAATGAAATATGAGAAGTGGGGAGAGTTGTGATTCAGAAACCATATTTATCATACCAAGTTATTGCAGTTTATGCTATTTTGAACCAAGATATATCTCTCTTGGCCTCAAACCTTTATTATTTACTCACTTCCGCATATATCAAATGTTTTTATCAAGCCAATCTAGTGTACTTGCTGTTATCTTGAACCAAGTTATACATCAGCAAGCCTAAAACCTGTATCAGTAACCTATTTCAGAAAAGGCCATAACCACTCTCTCAATTATCACCATCAAGGCCTTTTCCTTAGTAATATCATTTATCTCGTTGTGAACTATTTTACTTCTATTTACTTTATATTGGATTTAATTACTTTCATCAATTCAGTTTTGAAGTTATATTAAAGTACTCACGTTGTGTATACCATTTAATTACTCAATTTCTATTGCACATACTTTTACTTACTCAATTATGCGAGTAAGGATCATTTACTGACTATAAATACTTACAATTACATTTATGAAATAGAGTTGAGGCCTAGTTATCGTTTCTCGTTATCCATAAGTGTTATCAAGTCAGAACATATTTATCAAGTCAGATGACATTTGCGAAACAGCTGACTTGTGTCAAGTCAAATGACATTTTTAAAGACTCAAGGTACGTCCATTGCCTGTATCTTTAGAAAGCAGGACATGTTTATCAAGTTACAACTCTTAATGAGTTTATCAATGAATCCGTCTATACAGTGATTTGCCATTTAACTTGTGACCCCGTCAGTTATCATCTATAGGGCGGCAACCCATCATTTACCCGCGCAACTTCAGGCCAACTCTTGATCGGATTGGCAGGTGTACACTTATGTATAGATCATATCATTGCAAGGGGTTCACATTCAGATAATAATGAGCAATTCAGTTTCATATTACTTTCATTTTCATTGTTATTACGAACTAAATGAGTTGCAAAAGCGGGTACCCATGAACAGTATTTATATGCTCATTTTATAATATAGGAATGCATATACTGAGTTTTTGCTCATATTTTCGAATTGTTTTTATGTTTTTCATTTTAGGTGATGAAGTATCACATGTTTCTCCATTTAGCAAGCCCTTTTGGAACTCGTTAGATGCTGACAGTGGATTCAGCATAGCATGAATATTAGAATCGACCTCAGGGTCAAGTTGGATCCATATTCAATATACTTATGTAGTGTGGAATGCAAGTTATCACATAGTATGATTAAGTCGATGGTATTGAAGTTGAACTATTATGGACTTTGGTCTTTAAGTGTTTCAGTTAATAGATTTTGTGATTGTGAATATGAGTTGCAAGATTAAATGGTTTCAGTGAGCCTTGTCCTTATCAAAACGACAATAGCGCCTTCTATTATTAAGTCTTCCACTGCAGTTTTTCGTAAATCATGTCATTAGCATTTTGGGGGCGTTACAAAAACACTGTTCACAAACAGCACAAAGCACAAATTTTCAAAAGCTCTACAGTCAAGAGAGAAGAATGATAAAGCTTTCAGCGTATTATTGATATTTATGGCAGACAAAAGGAATCTACTTTTAGAAAAGCAAGCATCAATAATTCATCCTTTGGCTATAAAAGAAGATGATATCATTTGCAGAAGGCAGAGCGAATTATCTTGGGTTTTCTCTTGTAATCACTCAATAGCCTTCGAAGCTCCCTCCCTCTCTCACTCTACAAAATCGAGTTACCTTGTACTAGTTTCTATCTACAAATCTACAAATTTCCAACCTACAATTCCAGTAAGTATTATCTGTACAATCTTACTATCTTCAGTAAAGATTACAGTTTTCCATCACTTTATGAGTTTGCTGCGATCCTACTCTCCTGGTATTAGAGCCATATAGACATTAGTAGTCGGCATTTAGACAGCGTTACTTGCATTTACTACCATTAAGTGCATACAGCCGCCGTTAAGACGTTGGTGATACCTTAGGCGTTGGTCAGCCAAGTTATCTGTTGGTAAGCCGTGTGGTGGTCCCGGTCAGTGGTCCCGTCTATGTCATCTATCTGCATTTAAGGATTAGGACATGCATCAGTAATGGCGTATAGGTTAAGAAGACTATTGTCTTTGAACTCAGATAGCAGTCATAAGGACATAGTTAACTCAAATGAACAGATGACAGGACCCATATTTAAGGCACCTACCCTAGACAATTATGGCAATTGGAACATACCCAGAATAGAGGTTGACAAAATTTACAAAATTGGTACCTTTGATTTTGTTCAAGCTTACTCTGTCAAAACTCATAAAGAGGTCATAAGTTTACAAAATGGTTTGCAAACAATTGCCTTGATTAAGCACAATTTTATTGAGAGTCATTTGAAAGCAAATTACAGATTTATGCATATTGGTCTTGTACAAGTTTCCATTAAACCTCTTCTTAAGAAAGGCATTAATGCTCCCATTTAAATGGCTCTAATAGACAAAAGACTTAAGAAATATAAGTCCTCACTCTTAGCAGTCATACAGATAAATGTTTGCAAAGATCCTACATTTTTCAATTGTTATCTAGATTTTACTATAGATCTTACATGTCTCATGATAGCAGAAGCTTTGAAGTTGGATGTCCATATTCAAGGTGATGAATTTCATGATTTCAAAAACTTTGTTGTCATATTTCGAGTTTATTTTAGACTCATGTCTACAAATTTAAATACAAGATTCCTTAATCCTCTTCCTTCAAATACACAAGAGACAATTTTATTACAAATTGAAGACGACAAGCCAACAGTCTTACTCCAAAACTTTTTCAAATGGGACGAGATAAGTCTCCCAGATGAGATTGAGCTTTACGAACCTCAACCATCCACACAAACAGAAAGAAGAGATATTGATCAAGTTACAAAAAAACCTAATGGTTTTATTCCAGAGAAAAATTAGATTTCTTGATGATGACATTTATCAAGGCACCATTAAACCCATCATGAGATCATTAGCATTTGCTGATAAATTTCCTGATGAGATTAAAGATAAGAAGCAATTGTAAAGATTTCTTGGGTGTCTCAATTATGTTTCTAATTTCTTTCCAAACTTACGACAATTGTGCGCACCTCTATACAAAAGACCCAGAAAGAACACGGATTGAGAGCATACAAGACTAGTTAGATAAGTCAAAAAAGAGTCAAGCCCGTTCCACGTCTAGGAATGCCTAATCCTCTTAGCAGTCATACAGATAAATGTTTGCAAAGATCCTACATTTTTCAATTGTTATCCAGATTTAGTTATAGATCTTACACGTCCCATGACAACAGAAGCTTTGAAGTTGGATGTTCATATTCAAGGTGATGAATTTCATGATTTCAAAAACGTTGTTGTCATATTTCGAGTTTATTTTAGACTCATGTCTACAAATTTAAATACAAGTCCTTTAAATACACAAGAGACAATTTTATTACGAATTGGCCAACAGTCTTCATTCCAAAGCTTTTCAAATGGGACGAGATAACTCTCCCAGATGAGATTGAGCTTCAAGAACCTCAACCATCCACACAAACAGAAAGAAGAGATATTGATCAAGTTACAAAAAAAACCTAATGGTTTTATTCCAGAGAAAAATTAGATTTCTTGATCATGACATTTATCAAGGCACCATTAAACCCATCATGAGATCATTAGCATCTGTTGATAAATTTCCTGATGAGATTAAAGACAAGAAGCAATTGTAAAGATTTCTTGGGTGTCTCAATTATATTTCTAATTTCTTTCCAAACTTACGACAATTGTGCGCACCTCTATACAAAAGACCCAGAAAGAGCACAGTTCTCTGGATTGATGAGCATACAAGACTAGTTAGATAAGTCAAAGAAGAGTCAAGCCCCTTTCACGCCTAGGAATGCCTAATCCATTTGCATTCATGATAGTTAAAACAGATGCATCCAACATAGGATATGGTGGTATATTGAAACAAAAGTTAGAGTTCACATCCTAATGAGCGATTATTTAGGTTTCATTGAGGTCTTTGGCTTGCACTACAATAAAATTATTCTACTATTAAAAAAGAAATATTAACAGTAGTACTTTGTATTTCAAAATTTCAACATAATTTGTTTTACAAAAAATTCTTGCTCCAAATAGATTGCAAATAAGCAAAAGAGATTTTACAAAAGGATGTTAAAAATCTCGTTTCGAAACAAATATTTGCCAGATGGCGAGCAATTCTTTCTACGTTTGATTTTGACAATTATTTTATCAAAGAGAAAAACAATTCTCTTCCAAACTATCTTACCAGAGAGTTTCTGCAACGAAAGAGTGACAAAAATTCATTGTTGCAGGATTCAAAATGAGTAACAACAAAGATAAAGGTAAAGTTATACAAAAAGCAGAAGACTATCAAATCCAGATTCAGATACGCAATACATTTCTACCATTAGCCAACTTCCATCCTTTGCCCTACAAAACCATTCTCTCAAACCCTCTAACAAAATCAACTGATTACAACTATTTGGTCTGACATACTGAACACCTTTTCCTTATCAGTTCAGAACAACTCCTTCCTCCGAAACAATTAAATAACTAATACCAAAAAGCTTTGGAAGATCTCATTTTTATAGCGATGACCCTCTTAAGACCCAACAATTTTATGAGGTCATCCTTGTTAATACCCGCTCCATTGACATTACTCAAACCCATGACAAAATTAATCCCGAATTTATCCTCCTCTCCAATTACATAATTCGAAATGCACCGAGTACCCAACAATAGAAGAATCCTTTCGAATAAAGAAAATTTTCCATCATTTTCAATCACCCAACATACAATTACAATAATTACAAAATGGCCTGTTATCGGGCATTTCTCTAACATCCTGATACTTACTCATGGTTCTTCAATTTTCATAACAATTGCATGATTACATTTCCCAATTGGTTCTATTACTAGTGGACATGGTTTGGATGCTCTACTTCTATTCTTCCCAATGAAGCAAAAGAAGGCTGGGAATACCAGAACAAAAATACACCCACCATCGAACCTTACACAAAGGAAGTTCAATTTTTTCGAACTTTCAACATTACCTGGATTTTTAGTTGGGAATACCGATTCCACAACTATTTACTTAATACATTTCCATTATCTGTAATTTAAGTCTACAAAGTTCAGTGGTGGAATGAGTACAAAATAAAGTTATGTGGCAAAAAAAAAAGTTGAGTTTTTCTACAGGACAAAGACGAAGAAGTTCACCCTTCACAATTTCCATACATTTGACAAGAAGAAAGATAGTGCCACAGGGCCGTCTACCCCAGTTAAAAGAGAGTCATTCGTCCTCGGCATAAACTCCAGCCAAAGGGCTCACACAAAAGGAAAGAGAAATTCTTGAGTTACTCAAAGATGATCTAGCCATAGGACAAGTTTTTCTCCAAAAGATACTTTACAAAAAAGACAATGACTTAGGCGATGAGACCGCCAGTTCTGCTAGATACTCCACAAAAGCAAAATCATGTGATCTACAGGATTCACAATATCCTTATGATCTATAACAAAATAAAACAAAAAAGAAAAGAGCCCGCGAAAGTCTTGACCTTTGGTAAAAGTAAGGGTAAGTTGCTAACAAAAATCATTTTTTTGCACGTACGACAAAAGCGTCTGCAAAATGTCATTTTCACAGTACCCGACAAAACACTGTTGACAAATAATACCAGGCACAAATTTTCAAAAGATCTACAGTCAAGAGATAAGTATGACAAAGCTTTCGGCGTATTATTGACATTTACGGTAGCCAAAAGGAATATACTTTTAGAAAAGCAAGCATCAATAATTCATTCCTTGGCTATAAAAGGAAATGAATTCATTTGCAAAAGGCAGAGCAAATTATCTTGAGTTTTCTCTTGTAATCACTCAGTAGCCTTCTAAGCTCCCTCTCTCTCTCTCGAACAAATCTAGTTACTTTGTAATATTTTCCATCTACAATGCTGCAAATCACTCTGTAATCTTGTGAATCCTGTAGATCACATGACTTTGGTTTTGAGGAGGATCCAGCAGAACTAGAGGTCTCATCGCTTGAGTCATTGTCTTTTTATCAAGTATCTTTTGGAGAAAAACTTTTTCCATAGCTGGATCATGTTTGAGTAACTCATGAATTTCTCTTTCCTTTTCTATGAGTCCTTTGAATGAAGCTTTTGCCGATGACAAAGGACTCTCTCTTTTGACTAGAGTAGATGGGCTTGTGAAAATTTGTAGAATTATAGATAGAAAATATTGCAAAGCAACTAGATTTGCTAGAGACAGAGAGACATAGAGAGAGAGGGAGCTTAGAAGGTTACTGAGTGATTACAAGAGAAAACTCAAGATAATTCGCTTTGCCTTCTGCAAATGAATTCATCTCCTTTTATAGCAGAGGGATGAATTATTGATCCTTACTTTCGTAAAAGTAGATTCCTTTTGTCTGCCGTAAATGTCAATAATATACCGAAAGCTTTGCCATTCTTATCTCTTGACTGTAGACCTTTTGAAAATTTGTACTTGATACTGTTTGTGAACAGTGCTTTGTCGGGTACTGGAAAAATGACATTTTGCCAACGCTTTTATCGTATCGGCAAAGAAAAGATTTTTGTTAGAAAATGATCCTTACCTTTGCAAAATTCAAGACCTTCGTGGGCTCTTTTCTTTTTTGTTTTATTTTGTTATAGATTATAAGGATCCTGTGAATCCTATAGATCACATGATTTTGGTTTTGTGGAGGATCCAACAGAACTGACGGTCTCATCGCTTGAGTCATTGCCTTTTTTGTCACGTATCTTTTAGAGAAAAACTTGTCTCATAGCTGGATCATCTTTGAGTAACTCAAGAATTTCTCTTTCCTTTTGTGTGAATCCTTTGGATCGAGCTTTTGTCGAGGACGAAGGACTCTTTCTTTTGACTGGGGTAGATGGCCCTGTGGCAATCTCCTTCTTCTTGTCAAATGTATGCAAATTGTGAAGGGTGAACTTCTTCATCTTTGTCCTGCAGAGAAACTCAACGTTTTCTTGCCACATGACTTTATTTTGTACTCGTTCCACCACTTAACTTTATAGACTCAAATGATAGATAATGAAAATGTCTTAAGCAAATAGTTGTGGAATCGGTATTCCCAACTAAAAATCCAGGCAATGTTGAAAGTTCGAAAAAATTGAACTTCCTTTATGTAAGGTTCGATGATGGGTGTGTTTTTGTTCCGGTATTCACAACCTTCTTTTGCTTCATTGGGAAGAATAGAAGTAGAAGATCCAAACCATGTCCACCAGTAGTAGAACCAATTGGGATACGTAGTCATGTAATTGTCATGAAAATTGAAGAACCATAAGTGAATATCAGGATGGTAGAGAAATGCCCGATAACAAGCCATTTTGTAATCATTTTAATTGTATGTTGGTGGATTGAAAATGATGGAAAATTTCCTTTTGTTCGAAAGGATTCTTACATTGTTGGGTACTCGGTACATTTCGAATTATGCATTTGAAGAAGAGGATAAATCCGGGATTAATTTTATCATGAGTGCGAGTAATGTCGATGGAGCAGGTATTAACAAGGATGAGCTCACAAAATTATTGAGTCTTGAGAGGGTCATCGCTAAGAAAATGAGATTTCCCAAAAATTTTTTGTATTAATGATTTAATTGTTTCAGGGGATGGAGTTGTTTTGAAACTGGTAAGGAAAAGATGTTCAGTATGTTGGACCAAATAGTTGTTATCATGAGTTGATTTTGTTGGAGGGTTTTAGAGAATGGTTTTGTATGGCAAAGGATGGAAGTTGGCTAATGGTAGAAATGTTTTGCGTGTCTGAATCTGGAATTGATAGTCTTCTGCCTTTCGGATACCTTTACCTTTATCTTTGTTGTTACTCATTTTGAATCCTGCAACAATGAATTTTTTTCACTCTTTCCTTGTAGAAACTCTCTGGTAAGAAAGTTTGGAAGAGAATAATTTTTTTCTTTGATAAAATAATTGTCAAAATCAAACGTAGAAAGAAGTGCTTGCCATCTGGCAAATATTTGCTTCGAAACGAGAATTTTAACATCCTTTTGTAAAATCTCTTTTGCTAATTTGCAATCTATTCGAAGCAAGAATTTTTCGTAAAACAAATCATCTTGAAATTTTGAAATACAAAGTAATACTAATAATATTTCTTTTTTAATAGTAGAATAATTTTATTGTAGTGCGAGCTAAAGACCTCAATGAAACCTAATTAATTGCTCATTAGGCTGTGATTCTAACTTTTGTTTCAATATGCCACCATATCCTATGTTGGATGCATCAGTTTCAACTATCATGAATGCAAATGGATTTGACATTCCTAGACATGGAAGGGGCTTGACTCTTTCTTTGACTTATCTAACTATTCTTTTATGCTCATCAATCCAGGGAGCTGTGTTCTTTCTGAGTCTTTTGTATAGTGGTGCGCACAATTGTCGTAAGCTTGGAAAGAAATTAGAAACATAATTGAGACACCCAATAAACCTTTGCAATTGCTTCTTGTCTTTAATCTCATCAGGAGATTTATCAGCAATTGCTAATGATCTCATTATGGATTTGACGGCGTCTTGATAAATGTCATGACCAAGAAATCTAATTTTTGTTCAGAATAAAACCATTTTGGATGCAAAAATGGCTAAACTATTTTTCTCAATGACATGTATAAAGGTTTGCGGATGCTTCAAATGCTGATCAATTGTATTTGAGAAAACTAAAACATCATCAATTTAAACAATGGTAAATGAAGTGTAAGGATTAAACATTTCATTCATAATATTTTGAAATTCTGAAGGAGCATTCGTTAGTCCAAATGGCATGACGTTCCATTCATAATGTCCAAATGGAACTGTAAATGCAGTTTTGTATTTGTCAGGCTCAACAATTTGGTATTTGCCATAATCCTAACTTCATATTGAACTTTGAGAAGACTTTCACATTGTACAATCTATTTAATAGATCTCTTTTGTTTGGAATTGGATATCTGATTCATTGAAGAACTTTATTAAGAGGTTTGTAGTTAATAACTAGCCTGAGAACTCCTTGTTCCTTTTCAGCTGTGTTATTAACATAAAATGCTGCACAACTCCAAGGAGACTTTGAGGTCATATAAGCCTTTTGTCTAAAAGATTGTGAATTTCTTTTTTACAATGTTCAAGAAGCTCAAAATTCATTTGGGTAGGCCTAGCTTTTGTAGGAATATTTCTTTCATCAAAATCCTTTTCAAAAGGTAATGAAATAATATGCCTTTTTCTTTCCCAAAATGCATTAGGAAGATCAGAGCATATTTTTCTTTTGATTAATTGCTCAAGATCAGAAATATTTTGTTGAACAGAGGGATTTTGTAGTTGTTCTTCAATACGAAGATAAGAAATCTCTTCTTGAAGATGGCAAATTTGGTTTTGCTTTGCTCTTAAAACATTTATTTGTTTAAAGATAGAAGATGATCGTAAACTGATCACTTCTCTTTGTCGAGCAGGAAAAGAAAAAAATAAATTTGCTTTCCTATAATTGTTGTATGAACACTAGATTCATTAACATAAAATGGATAAATTGGGGTTAAAAATAGAG
>JAKOGI010000083.1:252500-275000 GCA_029747015.1 Carnegiea gigantea | reverse complement strand
AGCTGAAGTTTCATCAGCAACTATGAATTCGTTAAACTTTCATAACGACATGTTTTTCACTAAGCTACCATTTCCTTGGAGTGATTTGATCTTCAATAAATGGAAGGCCGCTGAAAGACCTGAAAGAACAGATACGTTAGGTGCGCGTATCGAATTTGCTAGAATTACCCTAGCAGAGGAATGCGAGAAAGCATATAAACGAAAAAGACTTCAGAAGGACCAAAAGAAGTTAAAGTATAAAGATCAGCTTTACTATCCAAGCAAATTTGGGTGCCAGTTAGACAAACCCAAAAAGAAAAAGAAATTTAAGGCCAAGAAGCATCTTGGAAAACGTTTGAAAAAACATCCCAAACCCTTCAGAAAGAAGAGAAAATTCTTTAAGAAAAAACAAAAGAAGAAAGAAGAACATAAAGATAAGAGTTCTTCCAAGCAAATCCAAAAGCAGGATTGCAAATGCTGGAATTACAATGAAAAAGGACATTATGCAAACGAATGTCCAAAGAAAATTAACTTTGCAGGTGTCTGCTCTAACGAGCTTTTTGAGCAATTTTCAGGCTACAAAGAGGTCGAATTCTCAGTTATAACATCTGAAGACGAAATACTCGTCTTAACTTATTTATCCAGCAGTTCTGACGATGAATCAGAATAAGGAACATACCCAGCAAGAGGAAGGTGAATCCTCAGGTACGTACTCCAATGAAGTACTTTTTGATAAGAAAAAATATCAAAAGATTTTATCTAAAAGTTTGAAGATTAACGAACACGAAGGTTTTAAGAGAACCATACTTCAAATATTCAGGAGAAAGAATATTCAGTATTTTGGAACTCATATCCAAGAAATTCCTATTAACAGCAGCATCACTAAAGGTCAAGTAGAATTGCCCCAAGTCACACTAGAACAGATTAGGCAGAAAATCAGGAAAATTCCTGAGAAAGACCGAATTAAAATAGGTTATATTCATTTTGGAGCAGTTAGAATCCATTTGAAAGCCACCTTTCAAAAAGGATTGGATACACCAATCACACTTACCCTAATGCAGAATCGCATTGCTAACAGATCAGAAGCCATAATAGGCATTCTTAAAGGTAACTTAGTTTACCAGAACCTAAGTTTCACTACTTACCCAGGGTATAGCATACCCATTAAAGATTTAGACACTAACCGTGCTTTAAATCTTTGTTACAATTTCAAGAGGTCAGACTTATTAGAAAGTCTACACCATTCTCCCTTTACCATCTATACCATGGTAAGTTACATGTCAAGTAACACCCATATCATTGATCAATTTCTTCAAAAAGATGAAATTAAATTAGATGATATTTTCTCAGATATTTGTGAGATACAAGAAGTATCCGGACCAGCTTTGCAGCCAGTAAAAGAATGGCATATCGATATTAAACAAAAATCTTTGTTTAATAGATGTAATAGTATGCAAGGTCGCTATTCCATTGATGGCAGTATTTTACGCAGCCAATCTATTGAAAGATTGCCAGTCCCTAGACTAGCAAACTTCCAAATCGTGAGTAAAATATACATCACTCAATGGAGAGATGGATTAATATGAATTAATCCAGCCATACAACATAACTATGCTGGACCAGATCTTTATTCTCAGATCCAAGAACATAAATTAACCTATGTTCCTGTTCTTTTCGGATCCATCGAACGGATCATCCACATTGAAAATCAAGCTTTTAATACCAAAGCTGATTTACTATTAGGAATGCGTTTCTTAGCTGAAACAACCTATTCCCTACAGATCATTTTATGATCATTAAGCTCAATGGTGTAATAATTCAAGCCACTAAGGTCTATGAATAAGGTACCTTAGATCAAGGTTGAATTAGTTTACATGTTCCACAAGCCTGAATGGTTTCACGCCATGATAGACACCGGATCAGATGTCACTATGGCATCAGCCAATTCTTACCCAGAAAGGTATTGGAAAGACCTACACAAACCTCTACAAGTGGTTGTTGCATCAGGACAAGTAACTAAACTTACCAAAGCAGTTTTTGGTCAGTTTGTTGCTATCTTTGACAGCACAAATGAACAATACAAAGTTCTACCACTACCTACGGTAGTCATCCAAGCACCTAAAGATGCCACTTATAACCTACTTTTAGGAGTAGATTTCCTTAACCGATTTAAGGAGTATAGTTGTGATCACTCACAAATTCGTTTTCTTACCCCATGTGGACATTGGATCCATTCCAAACTTATAACCCAACCTCAATACCGAGGCACTATCTCATTTCACCCACGCAGCCAGCATAGTGGAGACACTAGGCCCAAAAATATAAATCGGCCCAAAAACCTTATAAAAAGGCCCAAAGACCATTCCAAGGTTAAAGCCCAATTATTAAACGCTCTATCTAATACCCAAAGAGCTCTTGAATTCCGCCTAGAAAACGAAGTAAAAACACTTCTTCAAGCCCATTTCGATGATAACCCATTGAAATATTATGATAAGGATAAGTCTTATGCAGACATCCAGTTAAAAGAGGCCAACTCAATTGTAAGAGTTAAGCCCATGTGATACAATCAAGCAGACGAGCTCGAGTTCAAGACCCAACTCCGAGAGCTTGAAGAAAAGCAATTAGCTTTCAAAAGCACAGAGGAAAACAAAAGCCCTCATAGCAGCCCAGCCTTCATGGTTAATAACCACTCTGAGCAAAAGAGAGGTAAACCCAGAATGGTGATTAACTATAAAAGGTTAAACGAATTAACTGTCTTTGACGGTTATTTCCTTCCTAACAAGGAATTGCTTATTAACAAAACCCTCAATAAAAAGTGGTTCTCAAAGTTTGATTGCAAATTCGGGTTTTATCAGATTAAATTAAAAGAATCTGCTAAACCTTTAACTGCATTCAGCACGCCACAAGGGCAATACATCTGGAATGCAATGCCAATGGGACTAAAAAATGCCCCACAAATCTTCCAAAGAAGGATGGATAATATCTTCAATGAATATTCAGATTTTTGTCTGGTTTATGTTGATGATATCCTGATCTTTTCATCTAATATTGCAGATCATGCAACTCATCTGATGAAATTTATTGAAAAAAGCCATAATCATGGTTTGATCCTATCAGCAAAAAAGGCTGAAATACCCAAAGAACAAATTGAGTTCTTAGGGCTTAAAATAGATCACAAAGGTATCGAGATGCAACCACATATTTGTGAAAAAGTTGCTAAATTTCCTGATAAACTTGTTGACCGAAAACAGGTTGAAAGATTTTTAGGATGTATCAATTGCATCAGTGATTTTATACCTAACCTAGCATGGTTAAAAGGTCCCCTTCAAGATCTTCTCAAAAAGAGATTGAATTTGTAATGGCAAGATTATCATACCCATCTTGTCCAACAGCTTAAAAAATTTTATACTCAACTACCAAAATTGCCCATACCTGAAACAGGAGACCAACTAATAGTTGAAACGGACGCCTCAGACCAATATTGGGGAGGAGTTCTTAAAGCTAAAAAGGCTGACAACAAAGAGCATATTTGTAGATATGCTAATGGCTGTTTTAAACCAGCTGAGACCAATTACCATAGCAACGAAAAAGAATTGCTAGCTTTGAAACGGAGTTTTGCTAAGTTTCATTTCTTTATACTACCTGTTAAGTTCTTGGTTAGCACTGATAATACTAACGTCAAAACTTATATTTTTAATAAGCTGCCTTGTACTCCAAAATACAAAAGGCGCCATAGATGGCAGCAATATTTTCAAGAATATCAATTCGATATTGAGCATATTAAAGGTAAAAATAATTATCTTGCTGATTTTCTTAGCAAGGAAGCCAATGATTGAAGAAGAAACTTTTTCGATGGACGCCAAATCCTTATTGGAGATGGCTATTCATGAATTGCGCATTGCTCATGAGAGGATAACACAGATTCAACGAGAAATCTCAGAAGAGATTAATCCTCGGATTATCCAAACTTTATCGAGCTTAGATGAAGTCATGGCATTACACGCCATTGACCTATTTGATGAAACACATCAGGCATTTCTTGGAACGTGTAAACGTGCCAAGGATCTCCAAGAACAAGAAGGACCTGTGTCCATACCAGAAACATCTATGCCTTTCAAAACGAAAGGAAAGGAACAGATGTCTTCTGCCTCCTCTGAAACAGAGGAAGATGACTTTACTGTCATCGTTTCAAAGGCATACAAGCCTTCAAAAGAGCCTACATTAAATCAGGTCGTCTCTTTGGAACAATACGTTTCCTATGCAAAATGGGTATATTCAGCTCAAAGCACTAACTGCCAGATTGTTGATACTTTTGGGATATATCCTAGAGTTCATTTTCTTGCAGGAAGCACTACTGAAGAAGTTAGCAGAGCAATCATATTTGGCTTCTGTGCTAGCATCACTTGCAGCCCAGGAAACAGGGAAATTTTAGGATTACATAAATCCATCATCGAAGTTGTTAAAAAGTTTCGAAAAAGTTCGAAGTCTGATATGGTAGTATTGAAACTACTATCAGCCAGTCCAGAGATATTACCCACTCCAACACCAGGATGGATAATAGTCCAGCTCTGTACACCAAATAGAGCTAATTTGAAGTTCAAGAAGAACAAGCCTCTAGAAGTTTCAGAAATCCACGAAGGATGGATTTGCAACCGACGAGCCCTCGGATTTACAGTTATCTTAAAGAAATTACAATCTTTAAGAGAAGCCAATAAAGGCTTTATGTACAATTCTCCCAACAATATTTTTATTTTTGCTGAAGGAAACTGCACTCCTAGGTATGACGCCCTCAACAAGATAAGTTCAGCGATAAGCCTCATCTATACCTGTAGAATACCAGGTAGCCATCAAACTCGTAGTCTGCTATGTGGCAACATTCACCAGGAAAAGACTACAGGATGCTGTATTTATCCTCTAAGATTTCAATGAGAAGGAAGCGTGTTGGACCCACCAAAAGGCAAAAGTAAGATGCTAAAGGCAAAAGCATCAGACAGACGATGCATAATTAAAGCAGAAGATTCCCGAACGTACAAAGATAATGCGTAACAGCATTATTGAAAAAGAAAGAAAAGGACATCCACTAAAGAAGAACGCGTTTTTGTACGAAAAAGCTAAGCATCTCCAACAGTGCAAAAGGAGAAATAATGTAACTTTATTTTTATAAAGTTGTACGATTACCTTTGTAATTAAGGCAACGGTCGACTAGGCTTCCCTATATAAGGAAGCAACCCTCATTTGTAAGGGGCATCGATGAATCGAGAAACAAAAGAAAATCAAAGAAAGAAATGATAGAGTAACTACTCCATCTAGGGAGTAGGGTATGTATGAGAGATTAATGTATAATTATTGATCTTATCAATAAAATTAGTTTCTGTGTATCTTGATTTGCAACATTATTTGGTTTGAGGAGGAACCTGGAGTACTTTTGGTATTGCCAAGGAAGTAGCCACAGTCAGGAGGACGCCGGCGAAAACGCAAAGGACCAGCGAGGTATTGGTTCTATCTCTTATTAATCATGTTCCTTAGCAAGATACATATTTACTAATTAGTTTGATAAAGTTAATAACTATCTTTATTCTCTATACAGACTTGAAACCTAGTTTAAATTATCATGAATCCTTTTTGCCCTGAACAACTACATGTCAGAAATATTATTAAAAATGCTTTAGAAAGGTGTTTCTTAGAAAAAGAAAACACTGAATTTCTCATACAGGTCAAGGAGACCCTAGCTAATATTAGTCGAAGAGGAATTAAAGCACTAAGTAGTGACTTCTTTGACAATCTATTAGTTCTTGCTGATGGCGAGATAATTATTCCTAGTCCTAGGAGCATCTTAGAGCAAGAAACTCTACATCATGTTCATGCCCTTCAACGCCAAAAGGCTATTTTAGAAGGCATAGAAGAAGCTTTATCATCATTAGATAATGCATTAAGACGTCATAATCAGAATTATGACTATAAATTTCACCAATTCCTTAAGAGAAGAAGGACTAAAAAGTCCAGATATAATTCCGCAGCCAGTTGCAGTTATGCTTAGTAACTGGAAAAAGAAGGTAGCAATACCTAGCTGGTCCTTTGCCTTTTCGCCGGCGTCCTCCAGACTGTGGCTACTTCCTTGGCAATACCAAAGGTACTCCAGGTTCCTCCTCAAACCAAATAATGTTGCAAATCAAAATACACAGAAACTAATTTGTTTAATAAAGTTAATAACTATCTTTATTCTCTATACAGACTTGAAACCTAGTTTAAATTATCATGAATCCTTTTTGCCCTGAACAACTACATGTCAGAAATATCATTAAAAATGCTTTAGAATGGTGTTTCTTAGAAAAAGAAAACACTGAATTTCTCATGCAGGTCAAGGAGACCCTAGCTAATATTAGTCGCAGAGGAATTGAAGCACTAAGTAGTGACTTCTTTGACAATCCATTAGTTCTTGTTGATGGCGAGATAATTATTCCTAGTCCTAGGAGCATCTTAGAGCAAGAAACTCTACATCATGTTCGTGCCCTTCAACGCCAAAAAGCTATTTTAGAAGGCATAGAAGAAGCTTTATCATCATTAGATAATGCATTAAGACGTCGTAATCAGAATTATGACTATAAATTTCATCAATTCCTTAAGAGAAGAAGGACTAAAAAGTCCACAAATAATTCCGCAGTCAGTTGCAGTTATGCTTAGTAACTGGAAAAAGAAGGTTTCGAAATGGTATCAGAGCCATATTTCATGTCTCAGATCCAGAGACGACCCAAGTTTTCCTACAAAGAAAGATAAAAGATGGATATTTATCTGTCAACAAGATGAATTAGCTAACTCACAGTGGTATGTTGAAACCGAATTAGCAAGCCCTGCTAGAGATTCTCTATCTGGCTTAAGTAATGGATAAAGCCAGTAGTAGTTCAACTGCTCCCTACAAGGAGTTATGGAAGTCTAATATTCAAGGACAGACTATAGATACTAAGCTAGAAAGTATCTACGAAGGTCTAGGAGAGATCCAGAAGTTAATACTTTATAATCCTAAACCTGACTATGAGAAACAAATAGTTCGAAGACGTGTTAGGGTTAGCCCTATCATAGATCCAACAAAGCCTGGATTTCCATCCATTTCGAACATGGTTCGAACGTTTATTTCTTTAGAAGAATTAGAGAATGAGTACGCTCAAGCTAATTCTGACGAAGAAGAGGAAATCTTAAATAAGATTAATGAGTTACAATTACAATGTAACATGAAAACAACAGGGGAGACTTCACAAGGTAGCCATTTAATTGTGCCAGACTCAACCCAGTCTAGTGGCCCTAGTGGTCCAGAGGCAAGACCAGAAACCCAGAGTAATCTGGACGGTCAAATTGGTAGTAGTGACGAAGAGGAAGCTCAACGTTACCGTTACCGTCATCAGTCGCCTAGACAAAGACGTGTAGGTGGAAGACATTTATTTCCCCACCCTGGTCATGCATATCCATTATCGAATGCAGGCGCAACGCTTAATATTGACTGTGTTTCAAACACAGATGAAGTCATTAAAGAATGGGTAAAAGCATTACTCATTTATACCGGTATAACCAGAACCGATGGTGAAGAGTTAAAAATCATCCCACTAACTTTAAGTGGAAAGGTAGCCGATTGGTTCACTGCCTTACTGAAGAGACTAAGGTAAGATATTTGGGTGGTACTACCAATAATGATAATAAAACAATTATCAATGCTATTGAAAATGAAATTCGAAGAGAATTTCTAGGAGAAGACTATTCTCAACATCGTTTAAGAGAAAAGCGAGTTAAAAAGCAGAAGTATTTAACGATGCTTTATAATTTACAAATTTGTGACATCAATTACTTTAATGCGTATGTTTGTGAATTTGAAAAATATTATTACAAAGCTGAAGTTTCATCAGCAACTATGAATTCGTTAAACTATCATAACGACATGTTTTTCACTAAGCTACCATTTCCTTGGAGTGATTTGATCTTCAATAAATGGAAGGCCGCTGAAAGACCTGAAAGAACAGATACGTTAGGTGCGCATATCGAATTTGCTAGAATTACCCTAGCAGAGGAATGCGAGAAAGCATATAAACGAAAAAGACTTCAGAAGGACCAAAAGAAGTTAAAGTGTAAAGATCAGCTTTACTATCCAAGCAAATTTGGGTGCCAGTTAGACAAACCCAAAAAGAAAAAGAAATTTAAGGCCAAGAAGCATCTTGGAAAACGTTTGAAAAAACATCCCAAACCCTTCAGAAAGAAGAGAAAATTCTTTAAGAAAAAACAAAAGAAGAAAGAAGAACATAAAGATAAGAGTTCTTCCAAGCAAATCCAGAAGCAGGATTGCAAATGCTGGAATTGCAATGAAAAAGGATATTATGCAAACGAATATCCAAAGAAAATTAACTTTGCAGGTGTCTGCTCTAACGAGCTTTTTGAACAATTTTCAGGCTACGAAGAGGTCGAATTCTCAGTTATAACATCTGAAGACGAAATACTCGTCTTAACTTATTTATCCAGCAGTTCTGACGATGAATCAGAATGAGGAACATACCCAGCAAGAGGAAGGTGAATCCTCAGGTACGTACTCCAATGAAGTACTTTTGATAAGAAAAAACATCAAAAGATTTTATATAAAAGTTTGAAGATTAACAAACACGAAGGTTTTAAGAGAACCATACTTCAAATATTCAGGAGAAAGAATATTCAGTATTTTGGAACTCATATCCAAGAAATTCCTATTAACAGCAGCATCGCTGAAGGTCAAGTAGAATTGCCCCTAATCACACTAGAACATATTAGGCAAAAAATCAGAAAAATTCCTGAGAAAGATCGAATTAAAATAGGTTATATTCATTTTGGTGCAGTTAGAATCCATTTGAAAGCCACCTTTCAAAAAGGATTGGATACACCAATCATACTTACCCTAATGCATAATCGCATTGTTAACATATCAGAAGCCATAATAGGCATTCTTAAAGGTAACTTAGTTTACCAGAACCTAAGTTTCACTACTTACCCAGGGTATAGCATACCCATTAAAGATTTAGGCACTAACTGTGCTTTAAATCTTTGTTACAATTTCAAGAGGTCAGACTTATTAGAAAGTCTACACCATTCTCCCTTTACCATCTATACCATGGTAAGTTACACCCATATCATTGATCAATTTCTTCAAAAAGATGAAATTGAATTAGATGATATTTTCTCAGATATTTGTGAGATACAAGAAGTATCCAGACCAGCTTTGCAGCCAGTAAAAGAATGGCATATCGATATTAAACAAAAACCTTTGTTTAATAAATGTAATAGTATGCAAGGTCGCTATTCCATTGATGGCAGTATTTTACGCAGCCAATCTATTGAAAGATTGCCAGTCCCTCGACTAGCAAACTTCCAAATCGTGAGTAAAATATACATCACTCAATGGAAAGATGGATTAATCCAGCCATACAGCATAACTATGCTGGACCAGATCTTTATTCTCAGATCCAAGAACATAAATTAACCTATGTTCCTGTTCTTTTCGGATCCATCGAACGGATCATCCACCTTGAAAATCAAGCTTTTAATACCAAAGCTGATTTACTGTTAGGAATGCGTTTCTTAGCTGAAACAACCTATTCCCTTACAGATCATTTTATGACCAATAAGCTCAATGGTGTAATAATTCAAGCCACTAAGGTCTATGAATAAGGTACCTTAGATCAAGGTTGAATTAGTTTACAGGTTCCACAAGCCTGAATGGTTTCACGCCATGATAGACACCGGATCAGATGTCACTATGGCATCAGCCAATTCTTACCCAGAAAGGTATTGGAAAGACCTACACAAACCTCTACAAGTGGTTGTTGCATCAGGTCAAGTAACTAAACTTACCAAAGCAGTTTTTGGTCAGTTTGTTGCTATCTTTGACAGCACAAATGAACAATACAAAGTTCTACCACTACCTACGGTAGTCATCCAAGCACCTAAAGATGCCACTTATAATCTACTTTTAGGAGTAGATTTCCTTAATCGATTTAAGGAGTATAGTTGTGATCACTCACAAATTCGTTTTCTTACCCCATATGGACATTGCATCCATTCCAAGCTTATAACCCAACCTCAATACCGAGGTACTATCTCATTTCACCCACGCAGCCAGCATGGTGGAGACACTAGGCCTAAAAATATAAATCGGCCCAAAAACCTTATAAAAAGGCCCAAAGACCATTCTAAGGTTAAAGCCCAATTATTAAACGCTCTATCTAATACCCAAAGAGCTCTTGAATTCCGCCTAGAAAACGAAGTAAAAACACTTCTTCAAGCCCATTTCGATGATAACCCATTGAAATATTAGGATAAGGACAAGTCTTATGCAGACATCCAGTTAAAAGAGGCCAACTCAATTGTAAGAGTTAAGCCCATGAGAAACAATCAAGCAGACGAGCTCGAGTTCAAGACCCAACACCGAGAGCTTGAAGAAAAGCAATTAGCTTTCAAAAGCACAGGGGAAAACAAAAGCCCTCATAGCAGCCCAACCTTCATGGTTAATAACCACTATGAGCAAAAGAGAGGTAAACCCAGAATGGTGATTAACTATAAAAGGTTAAACGAATTAACTGTCTTTGACGGTTATTTCCTTCCTAAAAAAGAATTGCTTATTAACAAAATCCTCAATAAGAAGTGGTTCTCAAAGTTTGATTGCAAATCAGGGTTTTATCAGATTAAATTAAAAGAATCTGCTAAACCTTTAACTGCATTCAGCACGCCACAAGGGCAATACATCTGGAATGTAATGCCAATGGGACTAAAAAATGCCCCACAAATCTTCAAAAGAAGGATGGATAACATCTTCAATGAATATTCAGATTTTTGTCTGGTTTATGTTGATGATATCCTGATCTTTTCATCTCATATTGCAGATCATGCAACTCATCTGATGAAATTTATTGAAAAAAGCCGTAATCATGGTTTGATCCTATCAGCAAAAAAGGCTGAAATAGCCAAAGAACAAATTGAGTTCTTAGGCCTTAAAATAGATCACAAAGGTATCGAGATGAAACCACATATTTGCGAAAAAGTTGCTAAATTTCTTGATAAACTTGCTGACCGAAAACAGGTTGAAAGGTTTTTAGGATGTATCAATTATATCAGTGATTTTATACCTAACCTAACATGGTTAAAAGGTCCCCTTCAAGATCTTCTCAAAAAGAGATTGAATTTGTAATGGCAAGATTATCATACCCATCTTGTCCAACAGCTTAAAAAATTATGTACTCAACTACCAAAATTATCCATACCTGAAACAGGAGACCAACTAATAGTTGAAACGGACGCCTCAGACCAATATTGGGGAGGAGTTCTTAAAGCTAAAAAGGCTGACAACAAAGAGCATATTTGTAGATATGCTAATGGCTGTTTTAAACCAGCTGAGACTAATTACCATAGCAACGAAAAAGAATTGCTGGCTTTGAAACGGAGTTTTGCTAAGTTTCATTTCTTTATACTACCTGTTAAGTTCTTGGTTAGAACAGATAATACTAACGTCAAACTTATAGTTTTAATAAGTTGCCTTGTACTCCAGAATACAAAAGGCGCCATAGATGGCAGCAATATTTTCAAGAATATCAATTCGATATTGAGCATATTAAAGGTAAAAATAATTATCTTGCTAATTTTCTTAGCAAGGAAGCCAATGATTGAAGAAGAAACTTCTTCGATGGATGCCAAATCCTTATTGGAGATGGCTATTCATGAATTGTGCATTGCTCATGAGAGGATGACACAGATTCAACGAGAAATCTCAGAAGAGATTAATCCTCGGATTATCTAAGCTTTATCAAGCTTAGATGAAGTCATGGCATTACAAGCAATTGACCTATCTGATGAAACACATCAAGCATTTCTTGGAACGTGTAAGCGTGCCAAGAATCTCCAAGAAGGAGAAGGACTTATGTCCGTACCAGTGACCTCTATGCCTACTTTCAAAACGAAAGGAAAGGAATAGATGTCTTCTGCCTCCTCTGAAACAGAGGAAGATGACTTTACAGTCATCGTTTCAAAGGCATATAAGCCTTCAAAAGAGCCTACATTAAATCAGGCTGTCTCTTTGGAACAATACGTTTCCTATGCAAAATGGGTATATTCAGCCCAAAAGACTAACTGCCAGATTATCGACACTTCTGGGATATATCCTAGAGTTCATTTCCTTGCAGGAAGTACTACTAAAGAAGTTAGCAGAGCTGTCATATTTGGCTTCTGTGCTAGCATCACTTGTAGCCCAGGAAACAGGGAAATTTTAGGATTACATAAATCCATCATCGAAGCTGTTAAAAAGTTTTAAAAAAGTTCAAAGTCCGATATGGTAGTATTGAAACTACTATCAGTGAGTCCAGAAATATTACCCACTCCAGCACCAGGATGGATAATAGTCCAGCTCTGTACCCCAAATAGAGCTAATTTGAAGTTCAAAAAGGACAAGTCTCTGGAAGTTCCAGAAATCCACGAAGGTTGGATTTGCAACCGACGAGCCCTCGGATTTACAGTTATCTTAAAGAAATTACAGTCTTTAAGAGAGGCCAATAAAGGCTTTATGTACAACTCTCCCAGCAATATTTTTATTTTTGCTGAAGGAAGCTGCACTCCTAGGTTTGACGCCCTCAACAAAATAAGTTCAGGGATAAGCCTCATCTATACCTGTAGAATACCAGGTAGCCATCATACTCATAGTCTGCTATGTGGCAACATTCACCAGGAAAAGACTATAGGATGCTGTGTTTGTCCTCTAAGACTTCTATGAGAAGGAAGCGTGTTGGACCCACCAAAAGGCAAAAGTAAGATGCTAAAGGCAAAAGCATCAGACAGACGCTGCATAATTAAAGCAGAAGATTCCCGAACGTACAAAGATAATGCGTAACAGCATTATTGAAAAAGAAAGAAAAAGACGTCCACAAAAGAAGAACGCGTTTTTGTACGAAAAAGCAAAGCATCTCCAACAGTGCAAAAGGAGAAATAATGTAACTTTACTTTTACAAAGTTGTACGATTACCTTTGTAATTAAGGCAACGGTCGACTAAGCTTCCCTATATAAGGAAGCAACCCTCATTTGTAAGGGGCATCGATGAATTGAGAAACAAAAGAAAATCAAAGAAAGAAATGATAGAGTAACTACTCCATCTAGGGAGTAGGGTATGTATGAGAGATTAATGTATAATTATTGATCTTATCAATAAAATTAGTTTCTGTGTATCTTGATTTGCAACATTATTTGGTTTAAGGAGGAACCTGGAGTACCTTTGGTATTGCCAAGGAAGTAGCCACAGTCAGGAGGACACCGGCGAAAAGGCAAAGGACCAGCGAGGTATTGGTTCTATATCTTATTAATCATGTTCCTTAACAAGATACATATTTACTAATTAGTTTGATAAAGTTCATAATTATCTTTATTCTCTATACAGACTTGAAACCTAATTTAGATTACCATGAATTCTTTTTGCCCTGAACAACTACATGCGAGAAATATCATTAAAAATGCTTTAGAAAGGTGTTTCTTAGAAAAAGAAAACACTGAATTTCTCATACAGGTTAAGGAGACCCCAGCTAATATTAGTCGCAGAGGAATTGAAGCACTAAGTAGTGACTTCTTTGACAATCCATTAGTTCTTGCTGACGGCGAGATAATTATTCCTAGTCCTAGGAGCATCTTAGAGTAAGAAACTCTACATCATGTTCATGCCCTTCAACGCCAAAAGGCTATTTTAGAAGGCATAAAAGAAGCTTTATCATCATTAGATAATGCATTAAGACGTCATAATCAGAATTATGACTATAAATTTCATCAATTTCTTAAGAGAAGAAAGACTAAAAAGTCCAGAAATAATTCCGCAGCCAGTTGCAGTTATGCTTAGTAACTGGAAAAAGAAGGTTTCGTCCTTCTTCTCTTAATGAATTGATGAAATTTATAGTCATAATTCTGATTATGACGTCCTAATGCATTATCTAATGATGATAAAGCTTCTTCTATGCCTTCTAAAATAGCCTTTTGGCGTTGAAGGGCATGAACATGATGTAGAGTTTCTTGCTCTAAGATGCTCCTAGGACTAGGATAATTATCTCGCCATCAGCAAGAACTAATGGATTGTCAAAGAAGTCACTACTTAGTGCTTCAATTCCTCTTCGACTAATATTAGCTAGGGTCTCCTTGACCTGTATGAGAAATTCAGTGTTTTCTTTTTCTAGGAAACACCTTTCTAAAGCATTTTTAATGATATTTCTGGCATGTAGTTGTTCAGGGCAAAAAGGATTCATGATAATTTAAACTAGGTTTCAAGTCTGTATAGAGAATAAAGATAATTATTAACTTTATCAAACTAATTAGTAAATATGTATCTTGCTAAGGAACATGATTAATAAGAGATAGAACCAATACCTCGCTGGTCCTTTGCGTTTTCGCCGGCGTCCTCCTGACTGTGGCTACTTCCTTGGCAATACCAAAAGTACTCCAGGTTCCTCCTCAAACCAAATAATGTTGCAAATCAAGATACACAGAAACTAATTTTATTGATAAGATCAATAATTATACATTAATCTCTCATACATACCCTACTCCCTAGATGGAGTAGTTACTCTATCATTTCTTTCTTTGATTTTCTTTTGTTTCTCGATTCATCGATGCCCCTTACAAATGAGGGTTGCTTCCTTATATAGGGAAGCCTAGTCGACCGTTGCCTTAATTACAAAGGTAATTGTACAACTTTATAAAAGTAAAGTTACATTATTTCTCCTTTTGCACTGTTGGAGATGCTTTACTTTTTCGTACAAAAACGCGTTCCTCTTTAGTGGACGTCCTTTTCTTTCTTTTTCAATAATGCTGTTACGCATTATCTTTGTACGTTCGAGAATCTTCTGCTTTAATTATGCAGCGTCTGTCTGATGCTTTTGCCTTTAACATCTTACTTTTGCCTTTTGGTGGGTCCAACACGCTTCCTTCTCATAGAAGTCTTAGAGGACAAATACAGCATCCTGTAGTCTTTTCCTGATGAATGTTGCCACATAGCAGACTACGAGTTTGATGGCAACCTGGTATTCTACAGGTATAGATGAGGCTTATCCCTGAACTTATCTTGTTGAGGGCGTCATACCTAGGAGCGCAGCTTCCTTCAGTAAAAATAAAAATATTGTTGGGAGAATTGTACACAAAGCCTTTGTTGGCTTCTCTTAAAGACTGTAATTTCTTTAAGATAACTGTAAATCCGAGGGCTCATCGGTTGCAAACCCATCCTTCGTGGATTTCTGGAACGTCTAAAGACTTGTTCTTTTTGAACTTCAAATTAGCTCTATTTGGGGTACAGAGCTGGACTATTATCCATCTTGGTGCTGGAGTGGGTAATATCTCTGGACTGACTGATAGTAGTTTCAATACCACCATATCAGACTTCGAACTTTTTCGAAACTTTTTAACAGCTTCGATGATGGATTTATGTAATCCTAAAATTTCCCTGTTTCCTGGGCTGCAAGTGATGCTAGCACAGAAGCCGAATATGACAGCTCTGCTAACTTCTTCAGTAGTGCTTCCTGCAAGGAAATGAATTCTAGGATATATCCCAGAAGTGTCGATAATCTGACAGTTAGTGTTTTGGGCTGAATATACCCATTTTGTCTAGGAAACGTATTGTTCCAAAGAGACAGCCTGATTTAATGTAGGCTCTTTTGAAGGCTTATATGCCTTTGAGACGATGACAGTAAAGTCATCTTCCTCTGTTTCAGAGGAGGTAGAAGACATCTGTTCCTTTCCTTTCGTTTCGAAAGTAGGCCTAGAGGTCTCTGGTATGGACATGAGTCCTTCTCCTTCTTGGAGATTCTTGGCACGTTTACATGTTCCAAGAAAAGCCTGATGTGTCTCATCAGATAGGTCAATGGCTTGCAATGCCATGATTTCATCTAAGCTTGATAAAGCTTGGATAATCCGAGGATTAATCTCTTCTGAGATTTCTCGTTGAATCTGTGTCATTCTCTCATGAGCAATGCACAATTCGTGAATAGCCATTTCCAATAAGGATTTGGCGTCCATCGAAGAGGTTTCTTCTTCAATCATTGGCTTCCCTGCTAAGAAAATCAGCAAGATAATTATTTTTACCTTTAATATGTTCAATATCGAATTGATATTCTTGAAAATATTGCTGCCACCTATGGCGCCTCTTGTATTCTGGAGTACAAGGTAGCTTATTAAAAATATAAGCTTTGACGTTAGTGTTGTCAGTTCTAACCAAGAATTTAACAGGTAATATAAAGAAATGAAACTTAGCAAAACTTCGTTTCAAGGCTAGCAATTCTTTCTCGTTGCTATGATAATTGATCTCAGCTGGTTTAAAACAGCCATTAGCATATCTACAGATATGCTCTTTGTTGTCAGCCTTTTTAGCTTTAAGAACTCCTCCCCAATATTGGTCTGAGGCGTCTGTTTCAACTATTAGTTGGTCTCCTGATTCAGGTATGGCCAATTTTGGTAGTTGAGTACATAATTTTTTAAGCTGCTGGACAAGATGAGTATGATAATCTTGCCATTGCAAATTGAATCTCTTCTTGAGAAGATCTTGAAGGGGACCTTTTAACCATGCTAGGTTAGGTATAAAATCACTGATGTAATTGATACATCCTAAAAACCTTTCAACATGTTTTCGGTCAACAAGTTTATCAGGAAATTTAGCAACTTTTTCACAAATATGTGGTTGCATCTCGATACCTTTGTGATCTATTTTAAGGCCTAAGAACTCAATTTGTTCTTTGGCTATTTCAGCCTTTTTTGCTGATAGTATCAAACCATGATTACGGCTTTTTTCAATAAATTTCATCAGATGAGTTGCATGATCTGCAATATTAGATGAAAAGATCAGGATATCATCAACATAAACCAGACAAAAATCTGAATATTCATTGAAGATGTTATCCATCCTTCTTTGGAAGATTTGTGAGGCATTTTTTAGTCCCATTGGCATTACATTCCAGATGTATTGCCCTTGTGGCGTGCTAAATGCAGTTAAAGGTTTAGCAGATTCCTTTAATTTAATCTGATAAAACCCTGATTTGCAATCAAACTTTGAGAACCACTTCTTATTGAGGGTTTTGTTAATAAGCAATTCCTTGTTAGGAAGGAAATAACCGTCAAAGACAGTTAATTCGTTTAACCTTTTATAGTTAATCACCATTCTGGATTTGCCTCTCTTTTGCTCAGAGTGGTTATTAACCATGAAGGCTAGGCTGCTATGAGGGCTTTTGTTTTCCTCTGTACTTTTGAAAGCTAATTGCTTTTCTTCAAGCTCTCGGAGTTGGGTCTTGAACTCGAGCTCGTCTGCTTGATTGTATCTCATGGGCTTAACTCTTACAATTGAGTTGGCCTATTTTAACTGGATGTCTGCATAACACTTATCCTTATCCCAATATTTCAATGGGTTATCATCGAAATGGGCTTGAAGAAGTGTTTTTACTTCGTTTTCTAGGCGGAATTCAAGAGCTCTTTGGGTATTAGATAGAGCGTTTAATAATTGGGCTTTAACCTTGGAATGGTCTTTAGGCCTTTTTATAAGGTTTTTGGACCGATTTATATTTTTTGACCTAGTGTCTCCACCATACTGGCTGCGCGGGTGAAATGAGATAGTGCCTCAGTATTGAGGTTGGGCTATAAGCTTGGAATGGATCCAATGTCCACATGGGGTAAGAAAACGAATTTGTGAGTGATCACAACTATACCCCTTAAATCGATTAAGGAAATCTACTCCTAAAAGTAGGTTATAAGTGGCATCTTTAGGTGCTTAGATGACTACCGTAGGTAGTGGTAGAACTTTGTATTGTTCATTTGTGCTGTCAAAGATAGCAACAAAGTGACCAAAAACTGCTTTGGTAAGTTTAGTTACTTGTCCTGATGCAACAACCACTTGTAGAGGTTTATGTAGGTCTTTCCAATATCTTTCTGGGTAAGAATTGGTTGATGCCATAGTGACATCTGATCCGGTGTCTATCATGGCGTGAAACCATTCAAGCGTGTGGAACCTGTAAACTAATTCAACCTTGATGTAAGGTACCTTATTCATAAACCTTAGTGGCTTGAATTATTACACCATTGAGCTTAATGGTCATAAAATGATCTGTAAGAGAATAGGTTGTTTACGCTAAGAAACGCATTCCTAATAGTAAATCAGCTTTGGTATTAAAAGCTTGATTTTCAAGGTGTATGATCCGTTCGATGGATCCGAAAAGAACAGGAACATAGGTTAATTTATGTTCTTGGATCTGAGAATAAAGATCTGGTCCAGCATAGTTATGCTGTATGGCTGGATTAATCCATCTTTCCATTGAGTGATGTATATTTTACTCACGATTTGGAAGTTTGCTAGTCGAGGGACTGGCAATCTTTCAATAGATTGGCTGCGTAAAATACTGCCATCAATGGAATAGCGACCTTGCATACTATTACATTTATTAAACAAAGGTTTTTGTTTAATATCGATATGCCATTCTTTTACTGGCTGCAAAGCTGGTCTGGATACTTCTTGTATCTCACAAATATCTGAGAAAATATCATCTAATTCAATTTCATCTTTTCGAAGAAATTGATCAATGATATGGGTGTTACTTAACATGTAACTTACCATGGTATAGATGGTAAAGGGAGAATGGTGTAGACTTTCTAATAAGTCTGACCTCTTGAAATTGTAACAAAGATTTAAAGCACGGTTAGTGTCTAAATCTTTAATGGGTATGCTATACCCTGGGTAAGTAGTGAAACTTAGGTTCTGGTAAACTAAGTTATCTTTAAGAATGCCTATTATGGCTTCTGATCTGTTAGCAATGCGATTATGCATTAGGGTAAGTATGATTGGTGTATCCAATCCTTTTTGAAAGGTGGCTTTCAAATGGATTCTAACTACACCAAAATGAATATAACCTATTTTAATTCGGTCTTTCTCAAGAATTTTCCTGATTTTTTGCCTAATATGTTCTAGTGTGACTAGGGACAATTCTACTTGACCTTCAGCGATGCTGCTGTTAATAGGAATTTCTTGGATATGAGTTCCAAAATACTGAATATTCTTTCTCCTGAATATTTGAAGTATGGTTCTCTTAAAACCTTCGTGTTCGTTAATCTTCAAACTTTTAGATAAAATCTTTTGATATTTTTTCTTATCAAAAAGTACTTCATTGGAGTACGTACCTGAGGATTCACCTTCCTCTTGCTGGGTATGTTCCTCATTCTGATTCATCGTCAGAACTGCTTGATAAATAAGTTAAGACGAGTATTTCATCTTCAGATGTTATAACTGAGAATTCGACTTCTTCGTAGCCTGAAAATTGCTTAAAAAGCTCGTTAGAGCAGACACCTGCAAAGTTAATTTTCTTTGGACATTCATTTACATAATGTCCTTTTTCATTGCAATTCCAGCATTTGCAATCCTGCTTCTGGATTTGCTTGGAAGAACTCTTATCTTTATGTTCTTCTTTCTTCTTTTGTTTTTTCTTAAAGAATTTTCTCTTCTTTCTAAAGGGTTTGGGATGTTTTTTCAAATGTTTTCCAAGATACTTCTTGGCCTTAAATTTCTTTTTCTTTTTGGGTTTGTCTAACTGGCACCCAAATTTGCTTGGATAGTAAAGCTGATCTTTACACTTTAACTTCTTTTGGTCCTTCTGAAGTCTTTTTCGTTTATATGCTTTCTCGCATTCCTCTGCTAGGGTAATTCTAGCAAATTCGATACGCGCACCTAACGTATCTGTTCTTTCAGGTCTTTCAGCGGCCTTCCATTTATTGAAGATCAAATCACTCCAAGGAAATGGTAGCTTAGTGAAAAACATGTCGTTATGAAAGTTTAACGAATTCATAGTTGCTGATGAAACTTCAGCTTTGTAATAATATTTTTCAAATTCACAAACATACGCATCAAAGTAATTGATGTCACAAATTTGTAAATTATAAAGCATCGTTAAATACTTCTGCTTTTTAACTCGTTTTTCTCTTAAACGATGTTGAGAATAGTCTTCTCCTAGAAATTCTCTTCGAATTTCATTTTCAATAGTATTGATAATTGTTTTATTATCATTAGTGGTAGTACCACCCAAATATCTTACCTTAGTCTCTTCAGGTAAGGCAGTGAACCAATCGGCTACCTTTCCACTTAAAGTTAGTGGGATGAAGATTTTTGACTCTTCACCATCGGTTCTGGTTACACCGGTATAAATGAGTAATGCTTTTACCCATTCTTTAATGACTTCATCTGTGTTTGAAACACAGTCAATATTAAGCGTTGCGCCTGCATTCGATAATGGATATGCATGACCAGGGTGGGGAAATAAATGTCTTCCACCTACACGTCTTTGTCTAGACGACTGATGACGGTAACGGTAACGTTGAGCTTCCTCTTCGTCACTACTACCAATTTGACCGTCCAGATTACTCTGGGTTTCTGGTCTTGCCTCTGGACCACTAGGGCCACTAGACTGGGTTGAGTCTGGCACAATTAAAGGGCTACCTTGTGAAGTCTCCCCTGTTGTTTCCATGTTACATTGTAATTGTAACTCATTAATCTTATTTAAGATTTCCTCTTCTTCGTCAGAATTAGCTTGAGCGTACTCATTCTCTAATTCTTCTAAAGAAATAAACGTTCGAACCAAGTTTGAAATGGATGGAAATCCAGGCTTTGTTGGATCTATGGTAGGGTTAAACCTAACACGTCTTCGAACTATTTGTTTCTCATAGTCAGGTTTAGGATTATGAAGTATTAACTTCTGGATCTCTCGTAGACCTTCGTAGATACTTTCTAGCTTAGTATCTATAGTCTGTCCTTGAATATTAGACTTCCATAACTCCTTGTAGGGAGCAGTTGAACTACTACTACTGGCTTTATCCATTACTTAAGCCAGATAGAGAATCTCTAGCAGGGCTTGCTAGTTCGGTTTCAACATACCACTGTGAGTTAGCTAATTCAGCTTGTTGACATATAAATATCCATCTTTTATCTTTCTTTCTAGGAAAACTTGGGTCGTCTCTGGATCTGAGACATGAAATATGGCTCTGATACCATTTCGAAACCTTCTTTTTCCAGTTACTAAGCATAACTGCAACTGGCTGCGGAATTATTTCTGGACTTTTTAGTCCTTCTTCTCTTAAGGAATTGATGAAATTTATACTCATAATTCTGATTATGACGTCTTAATGCATTATCTAATGATGATAAAGCTTCTTCTATGCCTTCTAAAATAGCCTTTTGGCGTTGAAGGGCATGAACATGATGTAGAGTTTCTTACTCTAAGATGCTCCTAGGACTAGGAATAATTATCTCGCCATCAGCAAGAACTAATGGATTGTCAAAGAAGTCACTACTTAGTGCTTCAATTCCTCTTCGACTAATATTAGCTAGGGTCTCCTTGACCTGTATGAGAAATTCAGTGTTTTCTTTTTCTAAGAAACACCTTTTTAAAGCATTTTTAATGATATTTCTGGCATGTAGTTGTTCAGGGCAAAAAGGATTCATGGTAATTTAAACTAGGTTTCAAGTCTGTATAGAGAATAAAGATAATTATTAACTTTATCAAACTAATTAGTAAATATGTATCTTGCTAAGGAACATGATTAATAAGAGATAGAACCAATACCTCGCTGGTCCTTTGCCCTTTCACCGGCGACCTCCCGTCTGTGGCTACTTCGTTGGCAATACCGAAGGTACTCCAAGTTCCTTCTCAAATCAAATGATGTTGCAAATCAGGATACACAAAAACTAATTTTATTGTTAAGATCAATAATTATACATTATTCTCTCATACATACCCTACTCCCTAGATGGAGTAGTTACTCTATCATTTTCTTTGAGATCTCCTCTCGTCTCTCAATCCATCGATGCCTCTTACAAATGAGGGTTGCTTCTTTATATAGAGAAGCCTAGCCGACAGTTGCCTTAATTACAAAGGTAATCGTACAACTTTAAAAAGTAAAGTTACATTATTTCTCCTTTTGCACTGTTGGAGATGCTTTGCTTTTTCGTACAAAAACGCGTTCTTCTTTAGTGGACGTCCTTTTCTTTCTTTTTCAATAATGCTGTTACGCATTATCTTTGTACGTTCGGGAATCTTCTGCTTTAATTATGCAGCGTCTGTCTGATGCTTTTGCCTTTAGCATCTTACTTTTGCCTTTTGGTGGGTCCAACACGCTTCCTTCTCGTAGAAGTCTTAGAGGACAAATACAGCATCCTGTAGTCTTTTCCTGGTGAATGTTGCCACATAGCAGACTACGAGTTTGATGGCTACCTGGTATTCTACAGGTATAGATGAGGCTTATCCCTGAACTTATCTTGTTGAGGGCGTCATACCTAGGAGTGCAGTTTCCTTCAGCAAAAATAAAAATATTGCTGGGAGAATTGTACATAAAGCCTTTATTGGCTTCTCTTAAAGATTGTAATTTCTTTAAGATAACTGTAAATCCGAGGGCTCGTCGGTTGCAAATCCATCCTTCGTGGATTTCTGAAACTTCTAGAGGCTTGTTCTTCTTGAACTTCAAATTAGCTCTATTTGGTGTAC
>JAKOGI010000083.1:190000-245000 GCA_029747015.1 Carnegiea gigantea | reverse complement strand
GTCAAATCAAATAGAATCTTATCCACACGAATCTCACATTTGGCTTGTGTTTGCTTGCTAATTTTATCTATTTTCTTAATTGTTAACAAATCCACTTGGTTTGATGAATTTTCGACATTACTCGGGTACGAACATCTACTTGTAAGAAAATATATACATTCACAAAATTAGTTGCTATTGTGTATTCTTTAAAGAAAATTTTGTGATTACTTAATTTCTCAAATTGGGTATTCTTTTCATTGATAAAAGGCGTTGTCCGCTGCTCCAATTAATATTGTAATCAAAGGGTTAAGTGTAATTAACTAACGGGCTGCTACAGAATCATAATCCAAACCCAAGTACGGCTCCTCATGAAGGGCTAGATAATGGGCTTGCATTGTTGAGTTTTTACTATTTTTTCCTAGTTTTAATGAGGTAGACTGATCGAAGCTGAAACCATATTTTGGGATCAAGAACACGTCACATGGTCTAAGCTCAAAAAATTTTCACTGTTTGCAGAGACCCTTACCCACAAGAAAACACATGCATCCCATGTGCCAGTGCACACCCCATCTCTATGGCCCAAAACAACAAAAACCTTTTGGGTTAGCGAGCTTGGCTTGCATCCCCAATAAGAACCACAATTTTGCTTAGTCGAAGGAAGGGAACTAGAAATTAGAAAAAAAAAATAATTATAATAGAATCAGCATAGAGTTTTTAAAGAAACATACAAGTTAAAAACGCCTCTTTAAATGAACCAAAGAGACACCGAAGAGTAGTAGATTTGAATAGAAGAATGTTTTCAAAAGGCTCTCAAATACTCCTTGGTGAGCGGACCATTTGATTCTGTAGGTTTGAACCATGGATTTAGGTTCAGAGATGAAGATACGATATTAGAATGAGATGTGTTTTGACGCCGCACTATTATCAATGATAAGCTTTACTAATCAAAACGTGAAATGAATAAATTAGATTAAACTCAAGCGTGCAGCATATGAACAATAAACAAATAAGTTTCAAAGTCTTCATCGAAAGGATGAATGTAAGGAAAGCGAGGAAGAAATGAAATAAAATTGTTTTCACGGATGATTGAATTAATTGAAAATCACATCTTTGCGCAAAGTACAAAACTGAATTAAAATTAAAGTAAAAGCAAATAAGAAAAGAGGAGGAGAGAGAAACGTAGGTAGGTTAAAGAATTGATGCCCTCGAATATCAGATGAAGAACCCAACATAATGGTATAATTGTTGGGAATTAGGCAGAGTTTCACTTTGTTTTCTAGTTTTTCCATTCTAATTCCTCCTAATTTCAGTGTGTTAAACCCTAGGATAGCTCTTTATTTATAACGGCTCAATGGCTGAAGTCTAGGTCAATTTAGATAAAATTGATTCAAAAGACGTGTTATCTCTTGTAATCTGAAGACAACATATGATAAGGGAATTATCTCTTAAATGTAAGTTGGCATGGAAATTGAGGGAACTCAGTAACATGCTACGGTTCTTCACACGCAAAAGGAGGCACCCTAAACTTCGTCGTGTTATTGCACTGGTGAATGCGGTTGGGCTCCTGAACCCAATTTAAGGGTTAGGTGACGTCTAAATTAGTCTTTGGCCACTAAAGTACCCATAAAGTCTACTCTGAAGGTTTAGTTCTATATGTCATTATGTTGGGCTCCCACGTACATAAATTGAGTTCAAAAGTATCATCATCGACCATTTTATTTTATTTTTTTTTAAAAAACCAAGATACTTTTAGATGTCTACCGACAGCGGCAGACAAAAACTCAGCGTGAAGAGACTTGGGGGGAGGGGGAAGGTCGGAAGGGAGAGCGGAGTGCTACTAATGCAACTAATAGGAGGGAGTGTGAGGGTTAAGCTTTACTTCACATTTTTACCTATATTAAGCATAAAAAAATAAAAAATTAAAATTAAAATTTGAGGGAGGATGCATTGAGACTTAAAGGTAGGTAGAATTTTTATTTTAAAATTTTTAAAATTTGAAGTTGAATTATTTAACAAATAATTAGATCACATTGCAAATTTGGATAAGATGTTACCTTTCCTCCTAATCTTATTCAAATTCAACTCAAATTTAAAGTATTTTTTAAATTTCGTCTTGGATCAAACCAAATTTACCTCGAACTCAAATTTAATGCATCCCTGATTATCTTGTTAAGTTTGCGTGAATTAAGAAGGATTAATTTGTATCATATAATTCTTATAAATATTTTAGTTTTCTCCTTGTCACCAATCATAATCATGAGGGAACTTGAATTTATTTATATCCATACCAATTAGAAGCATATAGACTGTACTTATACAAATACCTCAATATTAGGTAAGGACTGACATATATCTACATCCTAGTTAAAATCCATCATGCAGTAACTAATTTCTCACACCGAGAGATTGGTAAATTATAAACACACATGACACATCCAATTACATTACCAACCGCTGCATCTTTTCTGACCTAAAATTTGACCTAACAGACATTTCCCCCCAAAATAACCGGAGGAGATCATGAGGGTTCCTAGAGTCATTATCATGCTTAAATACATGGTCATAAAGTTATGACTCTCTAGGCTACAAGTGTACCCCTTGAAAGATGCAGTAATTATTTTAAAAAAAAAAAAAAAAAGCCAACAAGAAGGGATTTCTACCATGGATACTGAACCGGAGAACCGGCTCACATGTAGGATTTTGAACCGGAGATGAAGTAATTGATTTATTTTAATTAATTAAAGGCCCCGATTAATCATCTCCAAGAACCGCTGGTATGACTCGAGTCGTTGAAGCCGGATATTGTGAGTGAACCGGGCAATAAAAGCGTCGGCCCTCTTCTTTAACTCGTCGTGGTCCGTCACCACCACGTCCATCCTCCTCCACCCTCTTCCACCACCAATACCGCCACCGCCACGGCCCCCAACAACGCCATTTTCTCCGTTCTCAGGAGCTCCTTTAAACGTCTTCCACTTCTTGAGCTCCACCTGATACCTCGCCGATTTCTCCTGCTTCCCACCACGGCGGTCGCCGGAGGTCCACGTGCCGCTCTTCTTCAGCTGGGGCCCAGTCCCCCTGCTCTTTGCCTCCATTATCGCCTGCCACGTGGCATCCATCGTGTCATCCTCCTGACCCTCCTCTTCTTCGTCAACTCCTTTAATAGCAATATTCTCTTTGTTGTCCTCCTCGGAATTCCCCACTACTACTCCTTGGGGTGTTTCTTCAATCGACGACGTTTCCCTGTCCTCTACATCGTCAAGTACTTTCCCAAGCCCTCCTTCGGGTGTTTCTTCAAACGGCGCCGTTTTCCTGTCCTCCACATCATCGTCTACTTTCCCAAGCCCTCCTTCGGGTGCTTGAAACGCCGCCGTTTTTTCAACCCCTCCGCCGTTAATTATCTGGCGCCACCATGTATCATCTCCTCCCCAGCTCGGTAAAATTTCCGACTCAGTTTGAGAGCATGGTAGTGATGATGTCTGATCATCAACATCATGTTTCGGTCTTGATTTTGGTTTTAGTTGTGGATTATGAGTGAGGGAAGATTTGGGTTTTTTGTAGAACTTGAGGTGGAGAGAGAAAGTGGAGGAGAGGAGGATGTAGACGATGATGAAATTGAAAAGGATGTAGATAAAGAGAGGCCGCTTGATGAGGGTCAAGAGGTGGAGAAGGTTGGTGAGCATCATGTCACATGAGCCTGGGAGCAGACGAACAAATCTCTGGAACAGGGGTGGTAAGAGCAGCAACATCCATAAAATTACTACAACTGCCACTGCAGTGGCTGGTTTCTGAATTAAACAACCCATGAAATAGTTCACCATTTTAGAGAGTTGTGTAATTTTGGTTTAAAATAAAATTCAAGGAAGAAACAGGGGTAGCTATGTATTAATGGCAGTCTGCAAGCATCATAATATTCTGCTGCAGAGGTCTAGGAAATGTTCTCTTAGAGAGAGAGAGAGCGAGAGAGAGAGAGAGGGAGGTGGGAGGGAGTATCAGAGGGCTAGAGAAGGGACAAAAGGATAGCCTGGATAGGGGGCAAGGGAGAAAGCACGAGAGCATAATTGGTGTGGTTGAGTTCATAATTTATCCTGCTTCTGCATAATGATGTGATTTTTGTAACCAACGCTGTAGTTGTGAGGTCTCTCATATTTTAATTTATCTTTCTTTTTCTTTTTTCTTTTTCTTTGTTTCTTGGGTGGGGGAGGGATATGGGATGATTTTTCGTCAGACTCTTTCAAAGAGATGCACCGAAGCATGTAACTAAACAACTATTATTATTATTATTATTCTTCTTCTTCTTCTTCTTCTTTTTCTTTTTCGTCTTCTTATGAGTAATGATAGGGTATCTTAAAGTAGGTAGTAATAAATCTAGGCAGAAATAATTGTACAATTTTAAAATAGATCCTCTTGTTGTATCTCATAAACCTTTTTCCTTTATTAAGTTGGTTACATATCACTATTTTATAGATTTCAAGGAGTTAAAAAATTCAGTGTTCACTTTAAAATTAAAGACTTAGAATATTCAATACTCACTTTAAAATTAAGGGCATCACATACAACGAACTTACCTATAAGTGATATCATATATAAATTTACCTTAATTATATTAACTTACAACCAAGTTATATATATATATATATATATATATATATATATATATATATATATATATATTATATATATATATATATATATATATATATATATATATATTATTGTAATTTTTAAAGCGTTAATTTGTTAGAGTACATTAGCCATGTTATTGAAAAAACAAAATCTATTAAACTTTTTCTCCTTTGAATACATAGAAAGGCACTTTAAAATGAATGTTAAAGTAATAAGATTGCTTAGTACCCCACATATGAATCATACATAGATAAAAGACATAATTAAATGTTACTTGGTCATGGCGCGAACTCCACTAACCAAAAAAAAATGTTGTAGTGGCTCCACCCTCTAGATTAGAAGGGGTTGTATAGTCCGTCTTTTCCACACCACCACCGTGAATTGTGATACTAAAGTTGCCTCTACTCACGTTCGCAATAAAGCCTATGATGCCAATAGCTAACTTAGACAAATACGCCTACTACTGATTTACTACTTTCCTGAAGTTATCGAACCGTATGTTTGTGAGGAATCTGTTATTTATTCTCTCCCTCCACAAGTGACAATTACCCTTGTCTTTCATGTCCATAAACAAAGACAGGCACAAAGCGCCCCCCCCCCCCCCCCGGGGTTTGTCATGCTATAGGTAGTGCATACTTGAGTTAACTTGTCTTTTTGAAAAACGATAACAACGGTGATGAATGGCAATGACAAGTGAAAATTTTGGTGCTGGGCTAGAAGATTGTTACACTCGGCACCCTCTTTGCCTTTTGAATTGCTCAAATAAATAGATTATAGAAGATGACATTATTAATTACTAGAATTCTAAGATAGAAAAGATCAGACTAATAAAATTCTAGAAAGATAAACATTATTGTACACCATAAAAATTATGCCCACCTAGTACCCCCTGAGTTGGAGGTGGATGTCGAGAATCCAACTTGCCCTACTGAGACTAGAACTGTTTTTGTCCCAAAGTCTTAGCAAATATATCTTCAAGCTGCTCACTGGCAGGAGTATCTCATCACAATAATACTCAACAATAATCTGCCATGAGCAAGATGACAGTTGATTTCTATATATTTGGCCTTTTCGCGAAAGTTAGGATTAGTTGAAATGTGAAGGTAGCTTGATTATCACAATAAATATTCATTGTAGTTAGTCGCGGATCTAGAGTTTTGAAGTAAGGGTGTCCACCTATGAACATTAAACTCACCCTCATTTTCCCTATCTCTTCAATACTTATTAATATTAGAACTAACTTCACTACCACCTACATTATTTTCTTCACCTTTTTCAGGTTGTTTTCTTTTCAAATATCGTAAAATGGAATCAGATCGATCCATGCCAAACTGGGGAAAAAAAGAAACAAATTCAGCTATAAAATCAACTAATCAAGCAATACATTGCAAGCACAAGACACATATCACATATGAAATTTGAAATCCCCATGCCCCTTGGTCGTATACATATATCTGTCAACTCTGCAAAGTAACTTCTGTGCATTTTTTCATCTACTCTCAAAGCTTGAAGGATGAAAAGAACGAAAGGCTGGTGATCGGTTATGCAAGCCAATTCCCCACAAGTTAATCATGACCCCTTTTGAAGTTAGGGGTGTAACTTCACTTCAAGCTGAAAGCCAGTCAAGAGAAAGTCCTCCGCACCAGAAGACGAATCCGAAGAGTGAACGACCATCTATGCTTGACAGTTGATGCCGCTTAAACTAAAGGACCGAGCAATGAAGAAAGCATTTAGGCCATCCCAAGGTCAAATGTCATCTTACTAAGATCACAACTAAGTAACCAATTACATATTGATTAACCAATCTTTAACCAATCTACTAACCAAACAGTTTCAATCTTTAACCAATCCACTAACCAAACAATTTCAGCTATGGAATCAACTAATCAAACAATACATTGCAAGCATAAATTCATATAACATATTAACATGAATATATGATAAATTGATGAAAAATTAACAATCTTTAGCCAATCCACTAACCAAATAATTTCATAAACAAATAAACAATCTCAATCTTAACAATCTTCATAATATAAGTTGAGAATCAACTAAGCAAGACTGCAAGCAATTGGAAGTAATTCAAGCCAAATAAAATTTAATGGTAACTAATTACGTTTGAAACCCTAACCTAAGGCCTGAGGGGGCGGCGTGTTTCTAAGGCCGGCGAGCCGATGAGGGCATCGGCAACTCAGCGTGGGGCTGTCGGGCTGAAACAGTGAAGCCTGGCTTGAGTGCTGAGGTGGCGCTGGGCAGAGCAGCAGCCGAAGCTGGGCAACGTCGAGTGCAAGGCCAAAGTACAGGAGTGGACGTTTCATTTTCCAATGACTGGTGCACGGCTACGTTGGCCAGCGTAGAGGAGGCGAGGACCAAGGAACCGAGTGAGCGACAAACTGATACATGCTGAGTGATTTAATTAAACAAACCGCATGCCCAGCACATGCCCTTAAGGGAAGGAATCCATTAGAAGTTGGTTAGGGATGTGGGGCCAGTTGTTGGTTAGGCTGCACTGTTATATTGCATCGAAAGCACTTGTAAGGAGGCGGATTTTATGGAATGAGAATTCCCCTCTCTCCTCTCTTTTCTCCTCTTCTTCTTCTCTCTCTATCTCTTGTTCCCTAATTTCACCTTGTGTTACAGGAAAAACAGAGTTTTAATATTTGTAAACCCCAAGTGCAAGGTGTATCATTGAGTACTTGGGGTGTCGTCCGCAGAGAATTGTGTTTCCAACTACCAGGGCTAGTTAAAGCGTCTCGAGCTAGGTAGGATCGAAGGGTGAAGGAGTGGGGAACTAAACTACGCTACAAACACAGAAACAAGCGACTTGGAGTTGTGATTTTACCAATGGATGAACCAACTAACCAAGACGAGTCCTAACCTACTCAAACTACATCACGAACTAGAGATGATGGGTTACACCATCAAAGGCCACCCAAGCCCTCTCTCAAGGGTTATGAGCTAGTCTGATTAACCTAATAACCTATTTTCATGGGGTTAGCCCAATGAGACCACAAAACTAGCAACCCCGGACCTAGCTCGATTCGAATACTATTTTCATGTCCCGAACTCGGCTATTCCCTCTCCCACACTAGCTAATTGACCTCACCTCTCAGTATAAGTCAATCGCCCAAAAATATGGATGAAAAACCCTCTCAGGCATTTCATCGAACACTTGGCGGGCGTGAAGGAAAACTCTAAGTTTTAGGCATAGATTGGGTATGGTTAGGCCTAGTACAAGATCAATTAGCCATCAAGAGGCTAATCACAATCCAAACCAACACAATCTACCAACAAAACATGAAAAACGCATGAAAACCTAAACTAACCAACAAGAACATAAACTTGAAGAACAAAACGAAGGGAATGAAATAAAACGAATTTAAACAACTAAACAACATAAATTAACAATGAAATTAAACATATAAATCAAACAAACAAATACAAGAATTAAAACCAACAAAACATAAATAACAAGAACATAAAAACTAGAGAGATAAAAGAGGAGAAAACTTAGTCTTGAATTGATGAAGGAACTTGAAATCCAAAGGTTGAATCCAAGAATACAATCTTCAATCCTAAACTAATCTCCCTTAATGGAGTTTTTATTCGCTAAAACCTAAACTAAACTACCCTAAAAATCACCTGGAAGAACCACCGAGCGATCCCCTCAAACAGACGCCCGAACGAAGCTTAAATAGAAACCCGAGCAGACGGCAAAACTGGGGGGAGGCACGACCGTGCCATGTGGCACGGCACGTGGCACGGCCACACCGTGCCACATTGCTGGCACGGTGGTCCGTTTTCCCCCAGTTTTGCCCCCTTTTGCCGGTTTTCGTCGGTTTTCGCTGTTTTATCCCGTCTTCGTCCCTTTTTGCGACGTTTGCTTGATTTTGAGTTATTTCCTACAAAACATAAATAAAACAAGTAAAAATCCTAAAGATTAAGTTATTATACGAGCAAAAAGTGGGTGAAAAAGGCACGTAAATGGGTAAATTTACCGTTCAACACACCCCCACACCTATCTTTTGCTCGTCCTCGAGCAAAACAAAAGAAGAACTAAAGTAAACAACTAACTCACTTTCGTAGGAATCACGGTTGTATTTAGCGTATGCAACAAGCCCTTTAAACCCCTTGGTCACCCCAAGTGGACGAGTAAGGTCTCGTGAGAGTTTGCAAAAGATATACCCACAAAATCTCAAAAAGGAAAAACAAAGAAAAGAGGAACAAAAATCGAAAATGAAAATGACAAAACAAAATATATACATCAGGGTGAACTGTACACGTTCGGATCAACCAAAACCCCCCAGTAACTCATGTATCAGACTGTACGCAAGCATTATATGCATTTCAGACATCATCCCAAAGAATGACATTTAGATATCAGCTTTTCACCCCACGATGCATGAAAATAATGAATCCGTCCTGGTGCCTGTGTGCAAGTGTATCATCACCCTAAAACTAAGCCTACCAAAACCAAACTCAACCCCACGCAGCTGACACAAGCTACCTTTTCGAATGGCTAGCATGGAAAGCAAGCTTCCCCAGTAACAGTATTGCCTCAAAGGATAACACCCAATAGCGCATGCCTCAAAGGGGTACTTGTCGTTTTCAATTCTTTTCTTCCCCACTTTTTGTTGTTTTTTTTTTTCTTTCCATTATTTTTTTCAATACAAACTCATGCCACGCTTCAAAGGGATACACCCAGTAGCGCTTGAATTTATTTATTTTTGCTTTTGTTTTGGAAAAGGGGGGTGCCAGCACATATAAAAGGAGCTGTGCAGTAGACAAGTGGGGGAGTTAATCATGGAAGACTAAGAATATAGGATGATGATAATACATAAATCAGGACTGGATTGCAAAATTACAGTGGACTGTTGGGGTTAGAACTGAGACCTAAAACGACAGAGTGGGGATGAACATCTATCATGCACATTATACTTATATACGAGCTAATAGGCTGATCAAAATAGTACAAAACTCCCCAAAATTCAAAAGGAAAAGAAAAATTTATACAAAAAGGAGAAAAATTTTCATAAAAATAAAAAGAAAAGGGGAGATGACCCCACCCCCGCACCTAAATCTCACAATGTCCTCATTGGGAGCCGTGAGTCATCACCAACACACAAAAATAAAGAAAACAAAATCAAACACAAGAAAAACAAAAATCGACAAAAATATACACAAGCTAACACACTATCCCAAAAACACAATCTCACCCAAAACAACAATACGATCACACATAAATACAAACTAACACCACCAAAAATAAATATAGACCAATCCAACAACACCACCAATCACAACACAATAAAAATCCACAAAAACACAAAAATGGTGATCATAGCCAACAACGGCTCAACAACATCCAAATTTCACCACAAGATGATCACCAACAAAAATACAATCCTAATATTCACAACTAAACAAAAACAAAAAAGAAAGAAAAGAAAAATAAAAAGAAGGGGGGAAGAGAAGAGTGAGAACGATTATACCAGGTCGGGTACTGAATGTACCCGAACTACACCTCGCTCGGATGAGGTTGGGGAAGCGCGAGGAGCATCAGCCACTCCTCGGTGGCGTTCAGGACACGCAGCGCCAACTCAGATGCCGTCAACGCTCGCAGAAGTTTATTAAACACCTGAGCCTGCAACTCAGATGAGTGTGAGTAAGAACACTTAAACAGGAATGTAGAAATAATAGTAAATGCTCTGCTAAATTTATCAAATGCCTTAGAAAAATCAGTAGAATGATTGAATGCAATAGGAAAGATGATTTTTCCAGGCATGTCCTCTAGGTATAGACTATGAGGGTCAAGGGAGGAGTCATACCCTCTAAAGGCATCTAGGGACTCAGAACAGTCAACCACATTCCCCTCGAGCACCGCAAGAGAATTGATCGGTGAGAGGTCACAATACTGAGGGGAAGGGGAGGGTAGTGAACATGAAGAAGCATGAGAAAAATCAAGGGGGTTGAGGGATACATGGTCAGTAAGATCAGAACTAGATGAAATTGCAGCCACAGCATCCACGCAGGATTCCCCCTCGAGGATCTCGTCTAGGTCATGCACCTCACTAAAAGTGTCGTCTGACTCAAGACATAAATCATCCCCATCGATACTAGCACCAACACAAAATGTCTCACCTACCTCGAACTCCGTCGACTGAGCTAAAGGGAAAGGTGGATCAGGATAGGTCATAGTGTTGTCCTTAAGGTGCTAGGTAGGGATGGAGCAATAAGAGGTAGAGTAGGCAAGGGAGGGTCGAGCACGTCCTCTAGTCCGGACTCTAGAGGAGGAAAAGACGCACCATCATCACACAGACTGACATCAAGTCTAGGAGCACTAAAACTAGGGTCAGTCTCGGGTGATACGTCATACTCCCACAGTTTATTAACAAACTCAACAAATTCAACTTGTTGCTTGTTCATGGCCTCTATCATACTAGAAATTCTAGCAAAACCATCAGCGGAAATACGATAGGGACAAGAAACACTGTCATGGTCAGAACAATGACAGATCTCACATGCAAGAGGTGTATAATTGGGAACGCAAGGGGATGGGGTGGATGAAGTAAATTAACTAGTCTCAAATTCATAAGTATCTCTAGCCAACCACTCAAGTAATTCCCAAGCTTCATCAACATTTCGAGCACAGAAATCCCAATGCTCCAAAAGAGCACGGGTCTCACAAGTCACACCCTCATAGACCATGTTCAAAATTTCCCACTTTTTTAGGCAATAACCACAATGAGTAAGAAAAACATGTAATCTATCATAGTATCGCCAAAACAATTCATGCTCATGTTGAGGGAAGTGGGAAAGAGACATATTTTTTTTTGAAATTTTTGATTTTTTTGATTCTTTTTTTTTTTTTTGGATGTTCTAAAGGCCTAGCCTCGAATGCTGAAGTACACCCCAATATTGAAAAACGCCAATTCCCCGGTAACGGCGCCAAAAACTTGTTGCAGAAAAAACAGAGTTTTAATATTTGTAAACCCCAAGTGCAAGGTGTATCGTTGAGTACTTGGGGTGCCGTCCGCAGGGAATTGTGTTTCCAACTACCAGGGCTAGCTAAAGCGTTTCGAGCTAGGCAGGATCGAAGGGTGAAGGAGTGGGAGGCTAAACTACGCTACAAACACAGAAACAAGCGACTTGAAGTTGTGATTTTACCAATGGATGAACTAACTAACCAAGACGAGTCCTAACCTACCCAAACTACATCACGAACTAGAGATGATCGGTTGCACCATCAAAGGCCACCCAAGCCCTCTCTCAAGGGTCATGAGCTAGTCTAATTAGCCTAACCACCTATTTTCATGGGGTTAGCCCAATGAGACCACAAAACTAGCAACCCCGGACCTAACTCGATTCGGATACTATTTTCATGTCCCGAACTCGGCTATTCCCTCTCCCACACTAGCTAATTGACCTCACCTCTCAGCATAAGTCAATCGCCCAAAAATATGGATGAAAGCTCTCTCAAGCATTTCATCGAACACTTGGCGGGCGTGAAGGAAAACTCTAAGTTCTAGGCATAGATTGGGTATGGTTAGGCCTAGTACAAGATCAATTAGCCATCAAGAGGCTAATCACAATCCAAGCCAACACAATCTACCAACAAAACATGAAAAACGCATGAAAACCTAAACTAACCAACAAGAACATAAACTTGAAGAACAAAACGAAGGGAATGAAATAAAACGAATTTAAACAACTAAACAACATAAATTAACAATGAAATTAAACATATAAATCAAACAAAGCAAATACAAGAATTAAAACCAACAAAACATAAATAACAAGAACATAAAAACTAGAGAGATAAAAGAGGAGAAAACTTAGTCTTGAATTGATGAAGGAACTTGAAATCCAAATGTTGAATCCAAGAATACAATCTTCAATCCTAAACTAATCTCCCTTAATGGAGTTTTTATTCGTTAAAACCTAAACTAAACTACCCTAAAAATCACCTGGAAGAACCGCCGAGCGATCCCCCAAACAGACGCCCGAACGAAGCTTAAATAGAAACCCGAGCAGACGGCAAAACTGGGGGGAGGCACGACCGTGCCATGCGGCACGGCCGCACCGTGCCACATTGCTGGCACGGTGGTCCGTTTTCCCCCGGTTTTGCCCCCTTTTGCCGGTTTTCGTCGGTTTTCGCTGTTTTGTCCCATCTTCGTCCCTTTTTGCGACGTTTGCTTGATTTTGAGTTATTTCCTACAAAACATAAATAAAACAAGTAAAAATCCTAAAGATTAAGTTATTATACGAGCAAAACGTGGGTGAAAAAGGCACGTAAAATGGGTAAATTTACCGTTCAACACCTTGTGAAGCTATTAATTGGTATCAGAGCAGGCTATTCTCGACCTGTAAGTATCAGTCAGCAAGCACCATTGTTGTTCCAGCAAAACGCAATGCCCCGAGTTGATGATGTTCAACAGCAGCTACAGCAGTCCATCGATGATCTGCAGGGACAAATCAATTCCCAGGCAGAACAAATTCAAAGACAATTGGCAGCCCAAAGAGAGACTCATGAGAGGGTTCATGCACAGCTTAGGGAGTTAATCACTGGATTAAGCATGCAGGTGATGCAGTTGACCAACCGGGCAGCAGATATCGGGACACCGGGAGGTAATAATTTGTCTAGACTCACTCGCATTGACTTCTCTAAGTTTGAAGGGGAAGATGTTCAAGGTTGGGTCTATAAATGTGAGCAGTTTTTCGAATTGGATTCAATTGTTGAAAGTAAGAAGGTAAAAGTAGCAGCCATACATTTATCTGGAAGAGCACTAGTATGGCACCAGTCGTTTATGAAGCAGTTTGCCATAGGAATTTGGCCTTCATGGGAGAACTATAAAAATGCTATTGTAGCTCGGTTTGGAATGGGCCCATTTGATGACCCTATCGCTGAATTGGTGAAACTTAAACAGTTGGGAAGTGTGGCTCAGTATCAGGAGCAATTTGATGTGTTGATTAATAGAGTCGACTTATCAGTTAACCAAGATGTTAGCTGTTTTTTAAGTGGCCTAAACGAGGAAATACAGTGTGCTGTGAGAATGTTTAAACCCTCTAACCTACATGAGGCCTATTGTTTAGCCAAATTGCAAGAGGCTACTCTGGCTTCTATTGCAAGGAGGACTAAACCCATCCTAGACAAACCCCCTTCTATCATGAGGAGTTTCAATTCTTACAGGGGTTCAACTAGCAGTGCTGTGCAGCCTCCCTCTCAAAGGTACTCCTCAAGAAACACTATGCCTGGCACATCATTTAGTCCCAGAAGTACAGCATCCAGCACTGGATCTGTTACCTCTAAATCCAGGAGAGTTTTGACTTCTAAGGAGATAAATGAGAAAAGGGCCAATAGCCTATGCTTCTTTTGTGATGAAAAGTATTATCCAGGGCATAAATGTGCGGGTCAGGTCTACAGGTTGGAGGTAGTAGAAGAAATGGATAGTGATGAGGGATAAGAAGAAAGCACAGAGGGCAGTGGTGCTCTCTTAATGCATGAAAATGAACAACCCCTAATATCTCTGCAAGCATTACAAGGAATGAACTCCTTTCAAACCATGAGAGTTACAGGAAAAGTGGGATCTCAAGTTTTACACATTTTGGTGGACTCAGGGAGTACACACAATTTCCTGGATGTGACCACAGCAAAAAAACTAAAATGTGAGCTACAGAAAATTCCCCCATTGGTGGTAGCTGTAGCAGATGGAGCTCAACTACAGTGTCAATGGATGTGTAAGGGATTTATGTGGGCACTGGAGGGTATGAACTGTCAAACTGATGTCTACATTGTCCCTCTAGGAAGCTGTGACATGATTTTGGGAGTACAATGGCTTTCTACATTGGGATCCATTTTTTGGAACTTTGAGAATCTGACTATGGAGTTTTCTTACAAAGGGAGGAGGCATCTACTGCAGGGCCAGAGTAGAGAGGAGGTGAAGTGGGCTGTTGGCAAGAAGCCTAGGCTTTTTAATAGTGCAGTCCAACTATTTGCAGTTCACATTACTCTTGCATCATCAGAAACCACCCACCTACAGAGTGCAGACCAAGAGCCTAGACTGGGGCAATTGTTGCAGGAATATGCGGTAATTTTTGAGGAGCCAAGTTCCTTACCTCCCTACAGGAGCCATGATCACAGGATTATCCTTAAGGAAGGAACTTCCCCTATCAATGTGGAATATTTGGGACATATCATCACCATCCATGGGGTCTCCACTGATCCCAAGAAGGTTACAGCGATGAGGGAGTGGCTAGTACCCAAAACCATTAAGGAGTTAAGGGGCTTCCTGGGGCTGACAGGTTACTACAGGAGATTTGTTCAACATTATGGGATGATCAGCAGACCATTGACAGCCCTTCTCAGGAAGGACTCATTCCAATGGAATGATGAAGCCCAAGCAGCCTTTGAGAGTCTCAAGAAAGCTATGACTTCAGCACCTGTGTTAGCCTTACCTAATTTCACAAAGACCTTTGTAGTGGAAGCTGATGCTTCTGGTGGAGGTATTGGGGCTGTTCTTATGCAGGAATCTCATCCCCTAGCATATCTAAGCAAAGCTCTATCTCCCAGACACCAAACACTGTCTACGTATGAAAAGGAATTCATGGCTGTGGTGCTGGCAGTGGAGAAATGGAGACCCTACTTGCTGGACAGGCACTTTATCATCAAAACGGATCATTTCAGCTTGAAGTACTTAATGGAACAGAAAATTACAACTGCCTTTCAGAGTAAGTGGCTAAGCAAGCTCTTGGGGTATGATTATGAAGTCTGCTATAAGAAAGGAAAAGAGAATGTAGTAGCAGATGAGCTGTCCCGAGTACCTGCAGCACAGTTACTAGCAATTTTCACCTCTTCAATCCATGCTACTCTATTGGAAGATGTCAAACAATCTTGGGAAAATGACAGCAAGATACAGGAGATTATCAGCAAACTGAAGAATGGGGAACCTGTACCCAAATATTCCTACTCTCAAGGTTTGTTATACCGGAATGGAAAGTTAGTGGTAGGAGAGGGTGCTGGGTTGCATACTTAAATTATTCAATCTTTTCATGATTCAGCCTTGGGGGGGCATTCTGGGGTGGCTGTAACTACCAAAAGAATAGTCTGTCTATTTTGGTGGAAGGGTCTCAGCAGAGAAGTCAGAAACTTTGTCAGGGAATGTCAAATTTGCCAAAGGTACAAAGCAGACCTCTCTACCCCTAGAGGGTTACTGCAGCCATTACCCATTCCGGGAGCTATCTGGGTGGATGTATCCTTGGACTTTATCGAGGGTTTACCTAAATCTAAAGGAAAGGACACTATCCTGGTGGTTGTGGACAGACTAAGCAAGTATGCCCATTTCCTTCCCTTATCTCACCCTTTCTCTACTGTGACTGTGGCCCAGCTTTACTTCGATAATGTTTTTAAGCTTCATGGGATTCCTAAAACTATAGTCAGCGACAGAGACAGAATCTTTGTCAGCCAATTTTGGCAGGAGCTCTTTCGACTTCAACACACGACCTTACATGTTTCCACTGCTTACCATCCCCAGAGTGATGGTCAAATTGAGGTGGTTAATAGAGGGTTGGAAAGCTACTTAAGGTGCATGACAGGTGAGAGACCTCAGGATTGGTCCCTATGGATACCATTGGCCAAATGGTGGTACAATTCCAACTGGCATTCTGCCATTGGACTTACTCCTTATGAAGTGGTATATGGCCAACCACCATCCCTTCATATTCCATATGTGGCTGGGGACAGTTCTGTGGAAGCAATAGATAGGAGTTTGAAGGCCAGGGAAGAATGCATAGAGATGCTAAAGTACCATCTACATCGAGCTCAACAGAGGATGAAGAAGCAGGCTGACAAACATAGAAGCGACAAGCAGCTGGAAGTAGGAACTTGGGTGTATGTCAAATTGCAGCCTTACAGGCAGCACTCACTAGCTCTCAGAAGGAATCAGAAGCTGGGACCTAAGTTTTTCGAACCCTTCCCTGTGATAGCCCGAGTAGGGGCAGTGGCTTACAAGTTGGAGCTTCCTGTGCATGCTAAAATTCATCCTGTTTTTCATGTATCTCTGTTAAAAGAACACGTGGGGGCTACTCCTACCATGTTGGGGGCAGTACCTGACATAGATGAGGCTGGCTTGTTGGCTGCCGAACCTGTGGCTGTCCTTGCTCGGAAGTTGGGAAAAAAGGGTAACAAAGCTGTGGTCTATCTATTAATTCAATGGTCGAACAAGCCAAAGGAAGAGGCTACATGGGAGTTGTATTCTGATATTGAAGCCAAATTTCTAGATTTCAATCTAGATGCTTGAGGACAAGCTTTTCAAAAGGGGAAGGCAGTGATACATGCTGAGTGATTTAATTAAACAAACCGCGTGCCCAACACATGCCCTTAAGGGAAGGAATCCATTAGAAATTGGTTAGGGGTGTGGGGCCAGTTGTTGGTTAGGCTGCACTGTTATATTGCATCGAAAGCACTTGTAAGGAGGCGGATTTTATGGAATGAGAATTCCCCTCTCTCCTCTCTTTTCTCCTCTTCTTCTTCTCTCTCTATCTCTTGTTCCCTAATTTCACCTTGCGAAGCTATCACAAACTGGTGACTAGTGTCAATGAAGGAGTCAAGCCGTCGAGGAGAAGGAGAGCTCAGAGGAGTGAGATTTGAGAAACGTGAGTGCTCTGTACTTGAACGGCTGGCCAGACCACACCATCCATTCAGTGTGTTTTTTTTTTTTTTTTTTTTTATTTAATGTTAGGCTCAGCTATTGGGCCGGTCCAACTACAAGGACCAAGCTTATTAATTTTCAAGGGTAAAAGGTTTTTTTTTGGGGGGCCAGTTTTAGGGGTGTCCATTAGTAATATATATCTAGACCTCAAATTAGCTATTACGACATTAATTTTTTGGGTTAGGGGTGTCCATGAACACCCCTATCCTAGCTATAGATCCACCCCTGATTGTAGTTGCTGGGACTTAGAGAAACTTGAGCAAATTCCGCAGCCCTATGCGCATCCTAGTAGTATTAGTCATGGCTCGATACACTTGAGAAGCAAGAAAACATTCCCCTGCCCTTTAGACCTGCATGAAACAGGTGCCCACCCTTGCTTAATAAAAATATAGCTAGCTTGAAACTCCACGTCGACATGAGGAACATTCCTGTCCAATTTGACTCACTGTGAGCATGCAGCAGCTCAAGATGAATTTCAAATGGCACCAAGATAGTTTGACCTGGGGTAGCCTTGAGAGGTAGCGTGCGCAATAGTACTCCCATGCCCGAATGTCGATGACTTTGTCGTAGGATCTTGCATAAATTAGCTTAAAATATGCATCGACTAGGTTATGTCCGGCCAGCTTGTAATATATATATATATATATATATATATATATATATATATATATATATATATATATATATGCGTGTATATATATATATATATATATATATATATATATATATATATATATATCTGTATATATATATATATATATATATATATATATATATATATATATATATATATATATATATATATATATATATATATATATATGTATACATATATATAATATGTATACATATATATATATGTATACATACTATATACATATATATATATATATATATATATATCTATATATATATATATATATATAATATATATGTATATGTATACATATATATATATATATATATATATATATATATATGTATCAATTGATCAATAAGACATTTTTGTGATCAACAACCTTGAGTCCACAAGAATTGGCGTTTCTTATGAACAACACTAATAAATCCTAAAAACAGTTCCGATGTAATTTAAATAACTATTTTGGTTTAATTCACCACAATTCCAAATAATAAAATTGCTTAATCTTGACTTTTTGCTCCTAGCTAAATAGTAACCATAAATATGGATGCTTATTGAAATTTTGTGTACCAATTAACATTGCAAAGGAGACTGAACAAAATAGAATGAAAGATTCAAATGATAGAATTACCTCTATTTTCGACTATATTTTTGTTAAATTCAACTTGAGTTATTTGGCTAGCTAGAAAATTGGATTTTATGCTTGCGGTTGAGATTGTTTCACTTTTTAGTGGAGAGAATGGACTATTCCATTGGTTGATTATTCAATGGAAGTGGGCTTGTAGTTGTAGGGTCATTGGAGGAGAATATGTCACAAAGGAACAATTTACTTTTCTTATAACAAATCTTTTGATAATAGTTTCCATAATTCCTCATACATGAATTCGGTCTCCATTTTGAAGAGGGAACCTTATGCTAATCAAGCTACTACCTCAGCAGATAAAATTACTTCAATAAATAAAATTGATCTAACTTTATTACACATAGATGTTAATTATTAGGGAACATGTGTTACTTCTAACTTTATTAAAGGTATGTAATTTTTCGATTTTCTTGATGACATTGCTTTCAACAAAAACGCTCGGCAACCTAGCTATGAATAGGTAACATGATCTTCATTTCTATGAAGTGGACATATACTTCTGATTGCTAGAAAATAAAATAAAAAATAAAAAATCCAACTTCTTCATGCGTTCAGCGTTCATCCATTTCCCTCTATGCTAGCTACATACATGAAATAGAGACCTCCCTTCCAAGTGTAATCATACATCCACAAGAGAAACAGTAAAATTGAAATTCTTTCACTGGCGTCGCATCATTATTTGTTTAATTAACTGTTATTCTCTCTCTTCTATTGTAGGGTGTACGTAGCCGTGTAGGTATAGGTAGCCAGTAGGTTTGGCATTTGGCAATGAATGTTTTGTGTAGACCAAAGATAGAACGAGCCGAACAATGCCGACGTAAAAATGATGTGCTTTAATCAGTAAATTACAACGTGCCCATGGAATCGATATCGTTACACTGCTCACTGTCTTCCTCTCTTTTTTCCCCCCCTCCTTTTTTTAAATGTTTGGCCTTTGACTAAAGTCCAGCTATTATCTATAAGTATCTAATTCAAGAGTTTATTTAAGGAAAAAAAAAAAAAGAAATACCAAAGTATTTGGACAACGTGAATTACTATTATCTTCATCTTATTATTGTGTATTGATCTTCATTTCAGAATCAATGGATGTTTCATTTTGTATAAACCTTTTTTGTATCATATTTTCTTAAGCATATCCTCATTGCTCAAGGATTTTTCATGTCATGGGTTGGTTACTGAAACTATGCAGTGGTTTGTAACGCAGTTCAAGTGTAGAAGAATATTGTTTAATAATAATCTATCTTTGAGTTTTCCGAAATTTAAGAACACAAGTTACTTTTTCTGATATCGACTTTGAAAATTTTAAGGATTTTTATACAAAATATTGGATAATCTTAAAGAGCAACGGTTGCAGGGCCAATCATTAGCCCCGTGTCACGGATAAGAAACTCACATCGGATAAGTGAAGGGATAGTCATGGGTTTATTAGCGGTGGCACTACACACCCCATCAGACCCCTTTTTGGGGAGAGAGTGATGGGCCCGTGATCGATAAGTGGTATCAGAGCCAACTTTTTTGGGAGACCATGGCTCCAAGTGTGACCGATATCGGCAACCCTCAACAATGTAGAAAGAAGGGTAAGGACAAAAACAAGGACGTGTTGGTCCTTATGTAGGATAGGCTTGGAAAGTTCAACACCACCATGTCCATCCTAACCGACAGGGTCCAAGCGTGGACAAACGCATCAAGGAGCTCGAGTTTGAGGGGCACATGGAAGAGCTTCGAAGCGAGATGCAAGCGGGGGGTGAACTCCGTAATGGCCGATTTCAAGAGGGAGATCCAAGCCCTTCGAGCATCGGAGGCTGCCCAGGATAGCATACTCCAAGCTTGCAAGGCCAAGATCAAGGCTTGCGAGCTCAAGGTTGAGGTGTACAAGATAAGAGTCGAGGCGGAATGCACCAAGGCCTCCTGCCTTCCATGGGGCTAGAAATGCAAGGAAAATTAACAATTTTCTTTGGGGATTTGAAGCCTATTTCAGAGCAATGGGCATCAAGGGTGACTCCCAAAAGGTGAGTAATGTTGCTTCCTCTCTTAAGAATATAGCCCTTGTTTGGAAGCGTCGCAAGTATGACGATGTCAGGAGAGAATCTAATCCTATCAACACATGGGACGAGCTCAAGAGGGAACTCAAGAAGCAATTCTGTCCGGATGATGCTAAATACGAGGCTAGGGCCAAGCTTCGATGACTTCAGCATAAGGATGATCACATTTGAAAGTATGTAAAGGAGTTCCCAGGGCTGCTCTTGGAAATTCCGAGTATAGGAGAGCATGATGCACTCTTTTGTTTCCTCAACGGCCTTCAGGGATAGGCCAAGATGGAACTAAAGAGGTGAGGGGTGCAAGACCTTGCATCGGCGATTGCTGCTACCGAGTCACTCATCGAATTCATAAGGGAATCTTCAAAGCCACATGGCAAGAAAACCCAGTATGATAATGACAGTGAAGGAGACTAGGATAAGTCTCCTAGGTGGGACAAACCAACAATCTTGAAGGACAACGGAAAGAGCAAGAATTCGAAGAAGATCCCATGCTTCCTTTGCAATGAGCCTCATCAACTTTTTGAGTGCCCAAAGCGGGGCGAGTTTGCCATTCTTGTCTAAAAAGAAGAGAGGCATTGTTGCAGAAAAAGTTTTAATATTTATAAACCCCAAGTGCAAGGTGTATCGTTGAGTACTTGGGGTGTCATCCGCAGGGAATTGTGTTTCCAACTACCAGAGTCTACTAGAGCGTCTCAAGCTAGGCAAGATCAATGGTGAAGGAAGGGAGCTAAACTACGCTACAAATACAGAAACAAGCGACTTGGAATTATGATTTTACCAATGGATGAACCAACTAACCAAGACGAGGCCTAACCTACCCAAACCACACTACGAACTAGAGATGGTCAGTTGCACCATCAAAGACCACCCAAGCCCTCTCTCAAGGGTCATGGGCTAGTCTAACTCGCGTAACCACCTACTTTTGTGGGGTTAGTCGAATTAGACCACAAAACTAGCAACCCCGGACCTAGCTCGATTCGGATACTACTTTCGTGTTCCGAACTCGGCCATTCTCTCTCCCACACTAGCAAATTGACCTCACCTCTCAGCATAAGTCAATCGCCTAAAAATATGGATGAAAACCCTCTCAGGTATTTCATCGAACACTTGGCGGGCATGAAGGAAAACTCTAGGTTCTAAGCATAGATTGGGTATGGTTAGGCCAATTACAAGATTAATTAGCCATCAAAAGGCTAATCACAACCCAAGCCAACAAATTCTAACAACAAATCATTAACAAAACACAAAAACCTAAACCTAAACCTAAACTAACGAAGGACGTAATAAACATGAACTGAAGGAAAGAGAATGGAATCCAACAATCAAATAAAACATGAATTAACAATCAAAACTAAACACTTAAACTAATACAATCTAAACTAATAAGATTAAACAAAAACAAACAATAACAAAATTGAAATAATAAGAGAGGAAGAAGAAGACTTATGCTTGAATTGAATGAGTGAAGTGGAAATCCCCAAGCGTCAATCCCAAATCAATACAACCAAATCTTAATCTAGTCCCCTCAAAGGGGTTTTTATTGGCTACAAACCTAAACTAAACTAACCTAGAAAAGTAGAAGGAAGAACCCCCCAACAAGGTCGAGAAAGGAGGATTAAATAGAAGACAAGGTGGGCCGCGAATAACCGAAGGAAACAAAGAGGCACGACCGTGCCTAGGTGGCACGGGGTGGCCGTGCCACCTTGCTGGCCGGCTGCCCCGGCTGGCTTCCGTTTTTCCGTCTTTTCGTCTGTTTCGATCCTTTTTCGCCCTTTTTCGCGGAATTTGCTTGATTCAACTTATTACCTATAAGAATAAACAAAACAAATAGAAATCTCAAATAATACTTAATAAAACAAGAAAAACTCTAAAGATTACGTTATTATACGAGCTAAGATTAGGTAAAAAGGGCACGTAAAATACGACAAATTATTGCCTAACAAATACCCCCACACTTATCTTTTGCTCGTCCTCGAGCAAAACAAAAGAAAAATTAATCTAGAAACCTAACTCACTTTCGCAGGAATCGCGATTGCATTTAGCGTATGCAATAAGCCCTTTAAACCCCTTGGTTCCCCCAAGTGGACGAGTAAGGTCTCGTGAGGGTTTGTAGAAGATATACCCACAAAATCTCAAAAAGGAAAAATAAAGAAAAGAAAAACAAAAATCGAAAAATAAAAAAAACAAAACACAATATATACATTGGGATAAACTGTACACGATCGAATCAACCAAAACCCCCTAGTAGCTCAAGTGTCAGCCTGTACACAAGCATTATATGCATTTCAGGGCACATCATCCCAAAGAATGACATCCAGACATCAGCTTTTCACCCCACGCGCATGAAAATAATGAATCCATCCTGGTGCCTGGTGCAAGTGTATCATCACCCTAAAATTAAGCCTATCAAAATCAAACTCAATCCCACGTAGCTGACACAAGCTATCTTTTCGAATGGCTAGCATGGAAAGCAAGCTTCCCCAGTAGCAGTATTGCCTCAAAGGGTAACACCCAGTAGCGCATGCCTCAAAGGGGTGCTTGTCATTTCCAACTCTTTTCTTCCCCACCTTTTTTTCTTTCCATTATTTCATTATAAACTCATGTCACGCCTCAAAGGGATGCACCCAGTGGCGCTTGAATTTGTTTGTTTTTTTTTTGCTTTTGTTTTGGAAAAGGGGGTGCCAGCACATATAAAGGGAACTGTGCAGTAGACAATGGGAGAGTCGATCGTGGAAGACTAAGAATGAAGGATGATGACAATACATGAATTCAGGACTGGATTGCAAAATTACGATGGACTGTTAGGGTTAGAACTGAGGTCTAAAACGACAGATTGGGGATGAACATCTATCATGCACATTATACTTATATACGAGCTAATAATCAAGGTATCAGGGATCAAGACTGCTCAAAATAGTACAAAACTCCCTTAAATGCAGAAAGAAAAGAAAAATTTAAACAAAAAGGAGAAAAATTGAAAAATTTACACAAAAATGAAAAATTTTCACAAAAATAAGAAGAAAAATGGGAGATGACCCCACCCCCACACCTAAATCTCACAATGTCCTCATTGGGAGCCGGGAGTCATCACCAACACACAAAAAAATAAAGAAAACAAAATCAAATATAAGACAAATAAAATCGAAAAATATATACACAGGCTAACACACTCTCCCAAAAATGCACTCTCACCCAATCAACAACAAGATCACACATAAATACAAACTAACACCACCAAAAACAAATATAGACCAGTCCAACAACACCACCAATCACAACACAATAAAAATCCACAAAAACACAAAAATGGTGATCATAGCCAACAACGGCTCAACAACATCCAAATTTCACCACAAGATGATCACCAACAAAAACACAATCTTAATATTCACAACTAAACAAAAACAAAAAGAAAGAAAAGAAAAATAAAAAGAAGGGGGGAGGAGAGTGAGAACGAGTATACCAGGTCGGGTACTGAATGTACCCGAACTACACCTCGCTAAGACGAGGTTGGAGAAGCGCGAGGAGCATCAGCCACTCCTCGGCGGCGTTCAGGACGCGTATCGCCAACTCAGATGCTGTCAACGCTCGCAGAAGTTTATCAAACACCTGAGCCTGCAACTCAGATGAGTGTAAGTAAGAGCACTTAAACAGGAATGCAGAAATAATAGTAAGTACTCTCCTAAATTTATTGAATGCCTTTGAAAAATCAGTAAAGAAGTCAAATGCAGTGGTTAACATGATTTTCGCAGGCATGCTCCCTAGGTACAAGTTATAAGGATCAAGGGAGGGGTCATACCCTCTGAAGGTACCTAGGGAGTCCATATAGTCTATCTCATTCCCCTCAAGCATATCATGACATGCAACGAGTGATAAATTATGGTGCTCAGGGGAAGAGGAGGGTGGTGAACCTGAAGGGGGAACATGGGGTGTATCAAGGTGGCCAGGAGATACATTCTCAACAAGGTCATGGCTAGCTGGCATAATAATCACAACATCCCCATAAGACCTCCCTACAGGAGCCGCATCAGAATCATGCACCTCAATAAGATCATTGTCTGAATCATAACAAACATCATCCTCATCAACACTCCTGTTAACAGTAAAGGTCTCACCTACCTCGAACTCCGTCGACTGAGTTAAAGGGAGAGGTGGATCAGGCAAGGTCATGTTAAACGTAGTGTTGTCTCTAAGGGCACTGGGTGAGGGTGGAGCAACAAGGGATGGAGCAGTTAGGGAAGGGTCACGTACTGCCTCTAGTCCGGATTCTAGGGGAGTAAAAGACGCACCATCATCACACAAACAAACATCATGTTTAGGAGAACTAAACCTAAGGTCGGTCTTATGTGATAGGTCAAACTCGCGCATTTTATTTTCAAACTCAGTTTGTTGCTTTTTCATTGTCTCTATCATACTACTAATTCTAGCAAGGCTATCATCAGAAATATAATAAGGACAAGAAGTGTTGTCATGATCAGAACAATGGCAAGTTTCACACAAAGGAAGGGCATAATCAGGGATGCAAGGGACTGGGTTGTAAGAATTAGCACAGCTAATATCAAATTCATAAGTATCCTGAGCCAGCCAATTAAGAAAATCCCATGCTTCTTCGACATTTCTAGCATAAAAATCCCAATGCTCAAAAAGAGCACGGATCTCACAATTCACACTCTCATCGACAACGTGCAATATTTTCCATTTCCCACGTGAACATCCACAAGAAGCACATTGAGCAAGATAAGCATGTAAACGATCCCAATAACGGTAAAATAATTCTTGCTCACATTGGGGAAAGTAGAAAATTGCCATTGGAATTTTTTTTTTGAATTTTTTTTTTTGAAATAAAAGCCTAGTCTCGAATGCCTAAGTAAGCTTTAATATTGGAAAGCGCCAATTCCCCGGCAACGGCGCCAAAAACTTGTTAGCAGAAAAAGTTTTAATATTTATAAACCCCAAGTGCAAGGTGTATCGTTGAGTACTTGGGGTATCGTCCGCAGGGAATTGTGTTTCCAACTACCAGAGTTTACTAGAGCGTCTCAAGCTAGGCAAGATCAATGGTGAAGGAAGGGAGCTAAACTACGCAACAAATACAGACACAAGCGACTTGGAGTTGTGATTTCACCAATGGATGAACTAACTAATCAAGACGAGTCCTAATCTACCCAAACCACACTACGAACTAGAGATGGTCGGTTGCACCATCAAAGACCACCCAAGCCCTCTCTTAAGGGTCATGAGCTAGTCTAACTCGCGTAACCACCTACTTTCGTGGGGTTAGTCGAATTAGACCACAAAACTAGCAACCCCGAACCTAACTCGATTCGGATACTACTTTCGTGTCCCGAACTCGGCCATTCCCTCTCCCACACTAGCAAATTGACCTCACCTCTCAGCATAAGTCAATCGCCCAAAAAATATGGACGAAAGCCCTCTCAGGTATTTCATCGAACACTTGACGGGCGTGAAGGAAAACTCTAAGTTCTAGGCATAGATTGGGTATGGTTAGGCCAAATACAAGATTAGTTAGCCATCAAAAGGCTAATCACAACCCAAGCCAACAAATTCTAACAACTAATCATTAACAAAACACAAAAACCTAAACCTAAACCTAAACTAACGAAGGATGTAATAAACATGAATTGAACGAAAGAGAATGAAATCCAACAATCAAATAAAACATGAATTAACAATCAAAACTAAACACTTAAACTAATACAATCTAAACTAATAAGATTAAACAAGAACAAACAATAACAAAATTGAAATAATAAGAGAGGAAGAAGAAGACTTATGCTTGAATTGAATGAGTGAAGTGGAAATCCCCAAGCGTCAATCCCAAATCAATACAACTAAATCTTCATCTAGTCCCCTCAAAGGGGTTTTTATTGGCTACAAACCTAGACTAAACTAACCTAGAAAAGTAGAAGGAAGAACCCCCCAACAAGGTCGAGAAAGGAGGATTAAATAGAAGACAAGGCGGGCCGCGAATAACCGAAGGAAACAAAGAGGCACGACCGTGCCTAGGTGGCATGGCTGCACCGTGCCATGTGGCACGACCGTGCCACGTGGCACGGGATGGCCGTGCCACCTTGCTGGCCGGCTGCCCCGGCTGGCTCCCGTTTTTCCGTCTTTTCGTCTGTTTCGATCCTTTTTCGCCCTTTTTCGCGGGATTTGCTTGATTCAACTTATTACCTATAAGAATAAACAAAACAAATAGAAATCTCAAATAATACTTAATAAAACAAGAAAAACTCTAAAGATTACGTTATTATACGAGCTAAGATTAGGTAAAAAGGGCACGTAAAATACGACAAATTATCGCCTAACAGGCATGCAGAGGAAATGAGAATTGCATTGATGATGCCCCCAAGTGCTATCCAAACAAAGGTGGGGAAGCAACCCAGTGGTCACATATATGTAGAAGTTGAAGTTGGAGGCAAGAAACTCCAAGCTAAGGTGGACATGACCGTCTATACGGTAAAGGAGCTCGCTGATAAGATTAACTTGTCTTATAAAAAGGAGAGGGACTAAGTGGAAGGAGTCAAAGTGAAGGGCATTCCGATCTATAGAGTTGCTCAATATGTTGGCATCCGAGTTAGGCTATGGAGAGGTAAGGTCGACATAACTATTTCTCCTCTTGATGAGCAGAAGTTCTATCTAAGAATGAACTTCCTCGATATAGCGAAAGCTATTATAGTTTCTCTAGCAACCTGTTCATCACAGGCAATGGGCAAAGCATATGCAATACCTATGAGACGGGAAGTTGAGAAGGAAATGGTGCTATCTTCCCTTCGATTCACAAAAAGTATGGAGGTAGGTACTTAGCCACCCTCATAAGAAATGAAGCGCTTAAGTGTGTCATATCTGACATCGCTTGGGAAGTTAGCACAAAGGAGGAAACAAACTAGAATGAGGATGGGACACAAGCACGCAAAAGATTGATGTATCAAGCAGCTAAATGCAAGACATCAACCCAATTAAATGGAAGAAACACCTCCTGAGGATGAGGCGACTCAAGAATCAAGATATGAAGATTCAAAGGTAATGAGGACGTTGCCTGATTAGATAAAGGAGAATGTTCCGGGCCGAATTTTCGAAGAGTTTTAGAGCATTTCAGGATCCTCTAGAGTGCCCTGGAACCTTCTGGAGTACACTAGAATGTTCTAGAATATTCTAGAACCTTCTAGAGCACTCTAGATCCTTCTAGAGTATTGTAGAAACTTCTAGACTATTTAAAACATCGTGGAGTATTATAAAACCTTCTAGATTATACTAGCATATTCTAGAGTACTCTCTAGAATGTTCCACATAGTTTTACACTTGTGTAGAATCTTGTATATTTGTATAGAATATTCTGAATGTATAATTTTAGCCGTAGGATCAAATAGATGTCTACCATTCATTGAGGAGGTAGATGTGTATATATATCTCCAAGGGGGCTTATTTGCACACCCAACATTTCAAGTACAAGACAAAGCATTCTCCTAAACGCTCTTTGTAAGTTCTCTTTGTGTATGAGTGTGCTTGCTTAACTTTTCATAAAGTCTAAGTTAAGCAATCACCAAGGCTTACAAGCAAACTACGCAAGGATTTCGAGTGAATTTGCTAACATCGCACGGGCTTGAGTTTGAGTGAATTATCAACCCCTAAGAGTTGGTATCAGAGTCAACCCATAACCAATTCAGATGTCTCGCCAAGCGCTCTAATGAAATAGGGTAGGCAAGGGACCTCTTTTGTGACGAGGGTGTCATAAGATTGCGTGGGGGGAATGTCATGGATAAGAATTCCACATCGGATAAGTGATGGAAGGATCTTGAACTTATAAGTGATGGCATTGCATACCCCATTAGACTGACTTTTTGGGGAGAGTAATGGACCCGTGACACTCAGTATTCACCTCTGATGTAACACTTGGGTCATATAGAATATTAATAATGTAAAAAAAAAAAAAAAAGGTGAAACTATTTGAAGAAAGCTTCTAAAAATCGCCTACATTATTTAGGGCATGCACTTGTACATGGGAAATTAGAGTTAGATGTGGGAAGGAGCGGATGAAGAGTAGAAATTTTTGGAAAGGAATGAGAAGAAGTGATGATAGAGTGATTTTTCTGGAATAAGTGAGGGTTTTTTTTTAAAAAAAAAAAAAATGGAGAGTAGGATGGAATGGGATGGGGTAAGATTTTCTCTAAAAAGAGTAAAAGAAGTGGGAAAGAGTAAAAAGGGATGGAAAATCAGGAGTTACTTATAACAAGAATAGATCACATAAGTGAATAAATAAGGTTAAATAGGCTGATAAATAATTAGCCTTTATCTAAGATCCAGGACAATCGAGTATGCAGAGAACAAAATCATAGCAGATACAAATAAGAAATTGGTATCATTAAAAAGTTGAACTGCATGTCTCCTACAATTATAATTTGCTATCTATCCTAATCTGACATTTACAAAATAATAAATTAATTTGTAAAATGAATAATAAAAACTTTTTATTTTTTTATAAAGTTAGACAAATTTTTAGCATGGCCTGATAATTATAAATATATTAGAATCAAACATTCAAACTGTGTAAGCCCATCCAGACTTATGGCGATAAGAATTATTTAGACATAAGATATTTTATTTTGGGAAGTAAAGGATTGTGATTTTTAAAACCAGGACTTAGATACACATTCTGGCTAGGAAAAAAATTTAAAAAAAACATTGAACTTTATTTTAAAATTTTTAAAAATTATTAAATTTTAAAAATGATTTACAAAACTACCAAGGTTTAATATTGAGTATGAGCAGTCACCAAACTTTATATTATATTTATACCTTATTAAGTAGAGAAATTTATAATTATTCTTAATTCTTAATTGACTTTATATTATATTTATACCTTATTAATTAGAGAAATTTATAATTATTCTTAATTCTTAAGTGAAATAATTCCTAATTTTTTGAAAGACAAAAAAAGGCAGAAAAAATTTTTCAATTTATAAAATAATTTAGGATTAATCTGTAGTTGAACTATGAGAATTTTGAATGCATTGTGATACAAACCACCAAAGGAAAAAGGGGAAAAAAAAAAAGCAAAAAAAAGTTATGCTAAACGTTCCTATATATCATGATATATAAATAGGATCCTAGAATAAGGTAGCATTTTAATCTATTAATAGGATCAAAGAAGACACTAATACATTTATTAACAGATAGTGTATGGAATTGAAAATTTGATGATCGAGGGTGGTTCGAATGTTTCTTTCATATATCTTTTTGTAAATGCTATCATTACTCGTTTGATATGCTCAACTTTTATATTATTACTTACCTACAAATTATCAATCCAGTTTTTGTCTCATCTTTTACCCCCCCCCCCCAAATAGGATTTATTTACACTTATAAATAAAGAAAATTAGATATTTCTTTATTTAGCATAGGATGACTGCAAAAACAAAAAAGAAAAAGTTAGGTGAATATTCACACCTAGTACCAAAGTTCAGTGATTCTACAAACCCTAGTTAAACTCAAGTGATTTTTAAAAACTTGGACAATTGGCTTAAGATAACCCCAATTATATGTCAAATGTGCGAATTAATCCGAAGTATGACATTTGCACAGAGTTTACCAAACTTTTAAACTATTGGTGTGTTATATACCAATTTCATTGTAGCTCAATTTTTGGTGTAAGAACTACAACATGGATTTTTTGTTAAAATTACTTAATATCCAATTATATCCCAACCATAGAAATTTGGAATAATAAATATATAAAAAGTAATCCGATATTAATTTTCTATGGTTGGGATATAATGATAACAATATTTTCTTTTTAAAAAAATAGTTCCACATGTCTGCCATAGGTCAGCATTTTTAGTTAGCATTTGAATTCTGCTGAAGTAGGTATATTATGCATTGATAATTTAAAATTTTGGTATATTTTGCACGAATACCATATTTTACATTATTTTCCACATTTTGTGAATATATAGTTGGGTTATATTTTAAACAATTTTCCCAAAAACTTTCAAAGAAAGTTGGGTAAATTTTTTAACTTTTTCTTTTTGGTTAATTAAGTTCTTGAAATAAGTCAAAACTCGATGTTACTAGTTTTAAAATCCGTGTAATGCACTGGCTAATTTTAAATTTAATTTTTAAATTTGCTTATAAATAATTCTTATGGGAATATCCATTTAAAACTTTATAAAATGTGCCATAATTCAGTTTATTTTTTAAAAATAATATTAAATATAAGTAATTATTTGATTATTATATAAATTATATGACAGCTTCATAATAACTAAATTAATAACAACTCATGAATAGGCATTCATAGAAGTTAGAAAAGAAAGGGAAAAAACAACCTATGAATGCAATACATGATTAGTCATTTTTGGTCTATAGTCATTTATAATCTTTAATTCTATGAGTATGAGGGAAGCAAATCTATCTCATTATTAAATTAAAATTAAGATCAGCCAAAATGCACTTTTCACAATTGCATTAGGCAGCTAATTGATCTAAGACAGATATTTTGCTGATTCCTAAGTGTTGTCATCACCACCAATGTGATTGGAAAACATACCAAAGCGCGGAGGAATATAATTAAAGAATTGCGATACATAAGCACTACCCAAAAAAGTGTTGTAATAAGTAGCAATAACTCAGTTACGAGAAATCTAACAAGTCAATTGTACCAGGGGAGGGGGGGGAGTACGTCTGTTTCTAAGCGCGAGGAGTAAGGTTCTTGTCGATTGTGCATGGAGGACTTTGTCTCCCTGGCCATCCCTTTCTTCTCCGTCTTCTTTTAGTCTTGTTACCAATAGTAGTTTTCCTCCTATGATTCATGTGTCATTTGTCCAAATTCCAAGCAAAGTAATTAACGTATATAGTTGTGCAAAATCAGAGTTTTTTATTATTTGATCCAAACCGACCCAAACCAGACCAGTGAATTCAGTCCGATCTTCGGTCCTTGGGTTGCCCTTGTTTGATCTTCAGTCTTGTCCCGGTTTGGATGAGGTGGACCGGTTTGGATGAGGTGGACCGATGGACCGGAACCAAATTACTGAAATTAGCGTTATGACTTATTCGACCAGTCTTCAGTCCCTTCACAATTCACAGCAGCAAGCAGCAGGTCAGCAAGCAAGTCCCGTGGGCCATGACTCGCTTCTCCCTCTGACCTTCTCTCTCTCTCTCTCTCTCTCTCTCTGACTGTCCAATCGCACCAGCCACCTTAATCCCATGACTCTCTCTCTCTCTCTCTCTCTCTCTCTCTCTGACTGCCAGTCACGCTCGCTGACGCCGACCCCTCTCGCCGTCTCACGAGCCGGCTCCGACGCCTTCATTGCCTGGCTCCCTCAGGTTGGTGACGCCCTCCTTGCCAGACGCACAAGCCCTGACCCCACTCTCCATCTCTTGGCCTTTCATCGGTGACCCGCCAGCCGGCGACCAATCCCTTTGGGCGGATGATGGCTCTCTCTGTCAATTTGAGGTCACTGGTTGCTTCTTTCAATTGCTCGTGCGTTCATCCTTGGTTGAATAACAGTGATAAATGATCATGATATTTATGATTCAATTACTGATGGTGATGATATGATAATGATGATGAGTGATGACTGTGATGTTGATATGGTTTTTGCATCAATTTTCAGAGTTATACAAGGAAAGATAACGTATGACAAACAAGTTCCAACTCATATTGTCAAATTCAGCCCTCAATTTCAATCAAAAATAATGATTTTTGACAACAATTGCAATGCTTTTCAATTCGGAATTCTCTACCTAAGATTACTTCCGTTGCTATTGATTCCTAAATGGCAAGAATTTGAATAAAAGCAGCAGCCCCCAGCCTGCGAGCAGGTCCTTGGACTCCGTCCAAAGTCGGTCCGATCCCGGTTAAGTCTGGGTTTGACTGGTCCGGTCCACAATCCATCATGTCACCATTAATCAGTCTTTGGTCTACGCTGTCCTTTCCGGTCTGATCTTAGACCAGTAAACAGCCTTATGCAAAATAATCAAAAACTTTGATGCTAAAACTGATGATTGTCCTAAAATTCGGAGGTTTTTTTTTCTTTCTCTAGTATTCCTTTATTCCCCTTCATTTAACCAATATTTATGGTCTACTAATTTTTTACCCGTATATTATATGATAACTATCACTTCTCAGTTGATAAGTATTAGTATCTTGTTGTATATATTGTTGTTGGCGCTATATTATATTGAGTTCTATGGACTTGATGGTAGCACATCTTTTCTAATTTTATTTCATATAAAGTCACTTTAATTATATGTACTTAAATTTTTTATATGCAGTCTATCTTTTTTAATCTTGTTAATCAAGAAGTTTTTTATTTTTTTGGAGATTTAAGATATTATGTGGTTTGTCGCCGCATGATTTTTGTGTAAGTTTAAAAGTATCATGATTATGTCAAATAACTATATTGATGGCGAGAGTAAAGAAGTAAAGGAAAACCATAGTATTTTTAGTAATTTAATGTAGTCTTTCTTAAACTTGGATTTTATTTGCTTCATGCGATAATGTGAAATGTAACGTGTGAAAAGTAGTTCGAATATGAAAATTCATATGGTAATGTAATGTGTGTTACTTACGGGTGAAAATGAATTATGGATGTATATAACTTTATTTTTTGGTACGTAAGGCAAATATTTAGAGTACTATTAACTTTTTTTTTAATCAACTTATCTCTTTTGGCCTTACGTACCAAATAATGGAAGCTCAAACGCACATTATTTTAGAATTATTTTATCAATTTACGGACTAATATTTTTAACTTTATTTTAATAAGAATAAAACTTCGCATTTTAATATTACTATGTTAATGTTATAATTATTACCACATCCATAAATTTAGATATTTTTTAACTTAAGTTAAACTTAAATAATTCTAGTTAATTATTAATATTAACATTATACCCTTACAATGTAAGGGTGTGAGTTAAATAATTTTTAATATATTATTAAGAGAATAGATTTTCTTATAAAAAAAAGCAAACAATAAATTGATGTACGTATTATATTATTTTATTCATGTAAAAGTAAAGCGTGTCTTCCTTAGTTTTTTTTCCTATTAATAACATACTTTTTGATTCTTAATTGATATCTAACTCACATTTTTTGTTGTATTTGCATCATTAAATCATATATATTTTATAATTAAATTTTATTATTGAATAATAAAAAGGTATATGAGAAGTTACCTTATTAAATAAAATTAATATTGTATTAAATTTACATCCATTCTACATAGTCATTTCTTTTTATTTTGAATCTCATGTAGCATCCTATATTGTATTAAAGTATCTCACATGGCTATTCACTCCTACGTGGCATCCTACATGGTAAATTTATATGTTACTCAGACATGAGTTCAATCCAACTTTTAATATATATATATATGATTATAAGGTGTATACTTCTTCCATCATAATTTTTCTTTTGGTTTATAAAATTGAACTTCACATCTTGTTTAAAAGATACAAACATTAAATTACTCAAAGCACTATGCCTCAATTACTTTATTGTCATTATAAGTAATAGTTTTCCTCTTCCAATTCACAGAAGCAACATTGGATCGACTATTTTAATCAAGTAGTCATTGGGTATTGTCATGTAAGATAGTTGTTACATATATGTATAGATAGGGTCTACTCAACTCGATATGAGTTCAAGCTCGAACAAACTTAGCCTCCGGTCAAAACTTGACGAGCCAGCTAATAAACTCAAGCTTAGGCTTGAGCCCATATACAAATTGTTTGTCTCAAACTCGGCTTGATTTATTTCTTTGTTTGTTCCTCAAAATAACTAAAATTTAAGATCAAACTCTGAGGCAAGTTTTAGATTTAATATTGAATTAATGAACCAACACGAATAAGAGAGGGAGATAAAAGATGAAAGAAAAATCTTATATTTAAATTAGAAAATCTAGACCTAGTAACCTTAGAAGTTACAATTCAATATGAAGGGCCTCAAGGGAGCAGAAAATAAAATGAGGGAATGATACAAACAAATTTTTATTAATGATGATGGCAATCCAACATAGTTAGGGAGAAAAACAAAAGATTAAAATAAATGAGTTGAGCCGAGTTAGCCATAACAGGCATAGGATTAAGCTTAGCTTGGTTCTAAAGTGCAGCAAGTTGGGTCAAGCTTGGGGGTAGGCTTGCTTTGATCTGAGTCTAGGTTAAGGTCAGCGCTTGTTTGAGCTAGCTCATTAAATATACAAACGATCCTATTAATGTAGATATTTTGACAATTAGCACACTCGAATTACCTTAAATAAATTATTTCAATGGTAAAATATTTCCCCTACTTTTTACTTCTTCTCCTTCGTATGAAATATTTTTAGAGCATCCTATACCTCCGCTTAATAGATTTGAATAAGAAAATTTCGAAGATACCCTTTATTTTTGTAAATCTGAAGTTATAGGTGATAATTATCTAATCATAAAATTTGAAACTCATTAATTTTATGCGAGATTCTCTCAAAGTATTTCTATTAGTTCATCTTCTTTCTTGTTGGGTTTCTTCTTATTTCTCATAATTTTATTTCTAACGGCACAATTTCGCTTCTTAAAATTTTATCCAATACAATCTCTCTAAGAAACTAGAGGTTACAAAGAAAGAGAGTGTGCGCACGAAGGGAATTAAAGAAACAACCACAATTAGAGAGTTGAATACAACACAATTAATTAAACATCATCCGAATCATTTAAAATTACCAAGAAAAACATAAAGCCTACATGATAAAACACAATTTTAACCATTTTAATGTTTACATTTTCTATGTTCGGATAAATATAAATTATTTGTGAAACAAAACATAAAATTATTAGTCCGATTATTAGGTAATCAAGCTAAGCTGACCCGTTTGCCAGCGCGATTCAGTTAGGACAATGAGATAAGGTTCCGATAATGATACCAAAGCAGGCATATAATCTCAAAGTGGCAAAATTAAACCGAGATTAAGCAACCAGAACAGACGGTCATAACAGCTCATTCTGTTTTTGCTCCTGAACGGGGAGCAAATTCTCTCTCCTCGGTCCCCAGTAGAAAGCTGTTCGAATTGGCCACCATTTTGCCTTGTTTTTGTTCTTTTCTTATAATGATTGTATGATACTATTGATTGATTAGATTCTCCCTCGCCCTCCATAGATATGAATTGTATATCTCTTACTTTTCCGCCCGTGGGCACATAGCAATATATCATGCACTGGCTGGGTTCATTAGTGTCTGCCTATCTGGGTCCTAAGTCGCCATCAATAATCAACTTTAAATTCTTTATTTTATCTTTTTGGAAAATTATAGTTAGATATTTTTATATGTGAAATTTTAAAATCAATTTATCTATTATTTAAATTTTAGAATAAATGTTTTGAAAGTTGGATTGTTGTAGGGGGAGTGATCACATGCGTGTTTGTAATTTCACTCGATCTTTTATTTATTTAATTTTTTACTTTTTCCATGTCATGTGTCGCATTAGGTTCAAATGGTTGTTTGAAAGATATTACTTGACATTCTTTTAATGAAAATTACTTTCAAAATGATTTGTTTAATTGTTGTAAAAAATATTTACTGATCAGATATTATTCTTGGCTAAGATTATATTGCCTATGCTCTGGTGAAAGCATGATCTTGTAGTTGGTGGGATCATGATCGTACCCCTTGTTTCTTGGCATTTTTGGGGGAATAGGGTGGTGATGGGATGCTTCAAAAATCTATCTATTTATTTAACTTCTTCTCTAAATTTCCACAGAGAAAATGTCATATGGAGTTTATCAAATTTGTGTTGTGGTTGTGATTTCACCTAGTATTAGAAGTTTGAGCATGAGGTAGAAAAATGGTGCAAGTTCTTCTTGTTATACTCTAGAGAGCTAATGCGGTGTTGAATATGATGCACAGTATACTAGTGTATTGGAGGTATTTCCTCTCTAAACAGGGTGCTTTTGACACATACATGTTGACTCAGACTACTTCTAAACCACATTTTTTTCTTTTACCTATATATATTTAATATTGTTGTATTATGTAAATTTAATGTATTTTTTATGTCTATACTTGGTCTATGTAAATAGACACTGATTTTATTCTTGTACTACGTCATGTCCCAAATTCAAATAAATAAAATGTTTTCCGCACCTCAATAATTTCCAACAATTATTGTCTTGCAATGTGTTTTTTTCCTGAATTTGCATCTGTCTTTGTTTATCTCAATGTGTACCGTCTCACTTTCCCCTTCATCATTGTTGAACATGCATCTCTCTGTCTATTAGAAATTCCTTCTTACTTCTAATTTGTTGTAATCTTTATTTTCCAATATTCTTTTGGAATTTTGGTTGAGCGGTCTGCATCAAAATTCTTCGGCGGCCTTTGATGGCTTGATTTTTCTTTTTTATGTTTCTTTTGACTTGTCTTTCAGTGATGAGAGACAAGGAAGCCCAGGCAGCGGGAACAAGAAAACCTTGGTCTATCTTCTAATACATGTCGGCTGTACTAAAAAGAAACCATGTTTATATTGAGTGATTGCATGTGCTTTTCATAACTGTGAGCTTATTTTATAACAATTAAATTTTAATGTCAACAGTCTTTAGTACAACAAGACACCAAGTCCAAACACAGAAGGATGTTACAAGTAATTCCTTTCTATATATAATTTTGCACTTTCTTCCACAATATCTTTCATAAATTTGTTTTATGGACGAATACACTTGTTTATTTTTCATTTGCGCCATTGGTTATAGGTAGACCTGTCATTTGGAACAAGCGGGTAAAATATGGGCCGAATGTGTTCGGGTTCAGTTAAAATACGGGTCGACTGTATTTCGAATTCAAGTAATATATGGGCAAGTGTATTACGATTGCGGGTTTCATGCTGACTCAACAGGTTTAAGGCGTCCTTTTTGTGAGTTATTTCTCTTTCGTCATAATTGTAAACTCAGCACATTTATTACTTAAAGTTGTCTGTATTTAATGAACAAGCGTTGTAATCATAATTTCTTGAAAGATTAGTAACAATGTTCAAAATTTTCATTGTGAAATATGGATGTCATGTATGTGTGAGCAACGAGTTGAGTCCACTTTGAGTTAGGTTAGTTGGCCCGTGTATCAAAATAGAGTCAATAATAGGTCTTATCATTTATGAGGTAGCCCATCTAAAACATATTAAACAGTTGGAGCGATTCAGTTTGTTAATAACACATTTAATAATTCGACATTTTTATTAACTAACTTTAATTGATCAGGTGCATTTTTTTAGTGGGTTGATCATAACACGAACACGTATCGGCCCATTCCCCAACACTCGCATCATATTTTGAGACAAATTAGAATGGAAACCAAATGAAAGGATATTGGAGCAGTACAAGATATTATAATTATTTTTAATTGTAACATCAAAATTGTAGATTACTATAGAGTAATATTATTCAAAACATGATGAGATATATTTATTTTCGTAAAAATATAATGATATAACGTGCACATTTTTTAATATTTGTCTTATTCTAAATTGATTTTCTTAATACTAGATAGTTACTTGATGCCATTTCAAGCTCATTTTTTTTAAAAGTTGTCCCATTTACAAGTCACATATAACGTCATTTTATGAGAGTGAAGTTGGAAAAGAAAGGGTATTATTATTTAATTTGTGAAAGCTTCGATAATTGTATAACATCTTACTAAATGATTTGATATAATAATCATTACTGTTAAGAGGGATAAATTAAAGAAGAAAAAAAAAGTATATAATATAGGGTTGAGCAGGTGGATTCAATTTCGGGTTTGGGTTGGATTTGACCACTAATTGGTGAGTTTTTTGAGTTTGGGTTTAGAAAATCATGCTCAAAACCCAAAATTTTCGGGCGATTCGGGTCAAATTTTCGAATCAGGTCAATTTTTGCGAAGTTTAATTATAGGTAACAATTTTTTTCTTTTTTAATTTCATGAAAGTATATTCACCACTTATATTTATCATGCGCAACGTGCACACCTTTTCTACCAGTTATAGTAAAATAAGAGATCACGTATCCAATGGGGATGGCAATGATCGAGTTTAGGATGGCCCCTCCTAACCCGGACCTATTTATTTATTCTTTTGGACTTGGACCAGATCCAATCCATGAAGATAGGATGTGGACCTAGATACTTTGGATCTAGGAGGTCTACAGGTCCTTAGCAGGTTCAATACATCTGTACGATGGAAATGCCAACAAATCTGAATTTCCGCCCAATTTGACCAGTCCAAGATTAGACGAGGAAAATATCTTTCTTCTATTCCTAGTAATCATGTGCAAAAACAGGAAATGAGCTAGAAAACTTGTAACCAATATAAGAAAATCATATTCTTATGAACTTAGCCACAAAAATTTATCATGTATTAGGCATTCTTCTTTAGAAATAGAAATGCCATTCCTATTATCTGGAGATACCCTCCGCCTCCCTTACCTAAAAAAATGTACTTAATCATCCCATAAACATGTGAACAAGCACTGCCCCCCCCCCCCCCCCCAAAAAAAAAAAAACCCAAAGGATTTCTGCTTCCACAAAAATGTATATAGATTTTTTGATTATTACCAACTTCAATATTCACAAAGTAAACCCTCTTAGTTATTAGTGTCAGTAAGCTAGCATCCGTTGCTGCTTTTTCTGAAATTCAAAATATTATCAAGTCTTAAGTATATCTCGGGTCAGGTTAGGGTCCAATTCTTCATATCTAATTGAAAACACTTGGACTCATCTTCTTAAGGCTTGTCGAATTCCATTTGGTTGGAAGCAAACCTTTCAATTTGTGGCAAGTCCAAGCAGATCTAGATTGGGTTTAAGGCTCACAGCCATCCCTAAAATTCGGTAATACCTCGAACCATTCAATCAATCCTTTTAGCGAAATGAGCAGGATGGACTATCTTTTTTTTTTTTTTTTTTTGGGTAAAGCCAAATATGTAGAAAAGTGGAATAATTATGAACAATAATTCTGAGATTATTGCTCTCGGTGCTGTTGTCATTCCTTCGCCATGCATAATCATGCTCCATATTTTATAGGAAGAGGAAGGAAAATATGCTTAAGCTCAATCACGCTAACCCTAGTCCTTGGTGGCTAAGCAATTGCCTGACTTTGTTAACTCTACAATTCTAGCATTAATAGTATACTATAATATTTACAACATCATCACATTCAGAATAAAAATATTGAAAACAATATCTCTTGATATATTTTCCATGCTATCACTTCTCCTCAAGTTGGAGCATGCGGATTAACAATGCCCAACTTGGACCGTAGATACGCGAATTAGTGCTTGCCAAGAGCTTTAGTAAATATATGAGTTACTTGATTCTTTGAAGAGATATAGTGGGTCACTAACTCGCCCGATAAATGTTCCTAAACAAAATGACAGTCCATCTCAATATGCTTGGTTCTTTCATGAAACACAGGATTTTTTGCAATACATAACGCTGCTTGATTATCACGAAATAGTTGCATAGGATAAGGAACAAATACCTGCATAGATGCTAAAAATGATTTAACCCGTATCAAATCACTGGTAACTGTAGCTATAGCTCGATATTCTGCTTCAGCAGAGGAGCAAGAAACTATAGTCTGCTTCTTTGTCCAATACAAGATGGGGGAGCCTCCTAATGTGACAAAGTATCCAGTGAGTGATTTCCGAGTGAGTGGACATGCCCCCTAATCGGAATCGCAAAAAGCAACAACACGCAAGTCAGAATCGCTGCACAGTAGAAGGCCTTGTTCGGGATTGCCTTTTAGATACCGAAGAACCCGACGAGCCGCTTCCATATGAGGCTCTCGGGGTGCTTGCATGAACTGGGACAAAATGTGAACGACATAGTTCAACTCGGGGCGCATAGCTTAACTCGGGGCGCATAAGAGTAACATAGATAAGGTGGCCTACTGACCGCCGGTATTGAGTAGGATCTTGAAGTAACTCCCGAGCTGCTAAACCCAACTTGTGATTAGTCTCCATAGGAAAGTCTGCTGGCTTTGCACCATGTAATCCACATTCCTCAACAATTTCGAGGACATACTTCCTTTGACATAAAAATAGGCCCTTTTCATTTCGAGCTACTTCAATGCCTAAAAAATATTTGAGAGCACCCAAATCTTTGATGCGAAAACATTGATTAAGGTAAGTCTTGAACGCGGCACATAAAGCATCATCATTTCTCGTTAATACCAAATCATCAGCATAAACAAGTAAAACCATAAATTTGTTACCCTTGGTGCATGTGAAGAGAGAGTGATTAGCATAAGATCGGACAAACCCATAAGCAAGAAGCATGGAGGATAGCTTCACAAACCATTATCGAGGTGCTTGTTTCAGACCATATACGGATTTCTGAAGGCGACATACTTTGGTAGGATGCGTAGTCTTGAATCCAGGCAGTAGAGCAATATAAAATCATTATTAACGTCCATTTGATGAAGAGCCCATCCTTTTCTTGCTACTAGGGAAAGAAAACAATGTACACTTGCCATTTTTCCAACTGGAGCAAATGTATCGTTATAGTCAAATCCTTCGATCAGCTTGTCACCACGAATCACCAACCGAGCTTTGTGTCTCTCAATACTCCCATCTGAGTTGTATTTGACTTTATATACCTATTTATACTTAATGGGATTTTGTCCTGGAGGTAAATCAACTATGGACCAAGTCTGGTTCATCTCCAAGGCTTCAATTTCTTTGGCCATTGCTTCACGCCACAGAGGATCTTTTTCGGCTTCATGGAAAAACCTGGACTCCACAATTTTGGTAATAGCCGCTAAATAGTATCGATGTGCATTAGAAAAATTATTGCATGTGACATAGTTAGCTATAGGATACAGTTTACCTGAAGACACTTTTTGGACTGAGCTCGACTTAGAAGAGGGGTTCTTGGACTGAGTAGTGTAGCAAACATAATCTTAGTGGCATTTTGGAGCTCTTCTAACCCGTTTGCTATTGTTGATAGAATTCGTGGCTTCCACAAGAGAGATAGGCCCAGGCAAATCACTCCCCTTGACCCTAGAAGTTCCCTCTGGGCCACTGGGCTGTGCGACTTGGGCTGGAACCATGCCCTGGGGTTGGACCATATGCGGTGAGGCAATGGAATCCAGAGGCTGCTGGGTCGGGGTACTGGGTGGAGTGCTAGATCCCAGTGGATTGGGCCCATGTGTGGTGATACCGTGTGGCCCATCACTCGATGGGCTGGGCACCCAGGCATCTTTTGGTTATGTGCTGATGCGTGAGACTGGCCCAGATTCTACACCGCTTGGTGCTAAGTTGCTGCTGCTGTGGGGATCGCCTGCTAGATGATGATCAGGTCCAAAGTAACCCAAAGTTTCATCAGAGATCTATCCCGAGGTGTGCTCCAACATGTCTAATTCATCATTTACTAAGATGTCTTTGGATGCAAAGGGGTAGATTTCTTGATGAAAAATCACATCACGACTAACAAATATCTCTCCAGTCTTAATATCATGTAACTTCCAACCCTTTTTACTGTGCGGATACCTCATAAATATGCACCTTTTACTACGTGCCCCAAACTTGTCTTTTTGCCTTTGATTATTATATGCATACCACAAACACCCAAACACCCTAATATGATTATACATGGGCTTTGCCTTAAATAATTCGAAGGGGGTTTTGCCATGAAGAATTTTGGCAGTTGTTCTATTAATAAGATGAACTGCAGCTAACACACACTCTCCCCAAAATTCAATAGGTAAATGGGCTTCAAAGCGGAGAGCCCTTGCCACATTCAAGACATGACGGTGTTTTCTTTCCACCATTCCATTTTGTTGGGGCGTGTCGACACAAAGTTTCATGAATTATTCCTTGCTCCTTATAAAACTTTTTCATAGGAATGGAAACAAACTCACTACCATTATCACTTCTAATGGTTCTAACATTTGCACTAAATTGAGTTTGAGTCATAGCAGAAAAATCTTTAATCAATCGAGACGCTTCACTCTTGCATTTCATGAGATATACCCAAACACAACGACTGACATCATCTAAGATAGTTAGAAAATAGATTGCACCACAAAAGGACTTAACAAAATATGCACCCTAGATATCGCAGTGAATGAGATCAAATGGTTTTGAGGCTTTATTCTCATTAATATTAAATGATAATCGTGTCTGTTTTTCTTCTAAACACACATGACATAAGTCCTTTTGACTACTACTAATTATTCCTGAAACAATATTAGATAAATTAGATAATGCCTGATTTGATGGGTTCCCCAGTCTTCTATGCCATAGTTCATGAGTTATAACCTTGTTTGCTTGAGCTTGTGTCATCGTACCTTCTCGATAGAAATACACCCCTTTCTATGCTCACCTAATCCAATCAACATCTTCGTAATAAGGTCCTGAATCACACAAGATTTACGAGTGAATGTTGCATACAATAGAGATCCTCAATTAATTGTACAATCGATATTAAATTGTAATTTAGGTTAGGAACGAATAAAACATCATGTAACATCAATTTTTCGTTTAGCCTTACAGATCCTGGTTTGTTTACATAGGTAATAACTCCATTGGGCATTCCCATAGGTACGACATCAATTTCACGAATATGAGATAACAAACTCAAATTTCCAGTCATATGATAGGAAGCACCACTATCCAAGAGCCAATCACACTTACCTGACAAATTTTCATGATTGCCTTTTGGAGTCTCGATGAGACTTAGCAATCTTTGTACCTGTTCGTCTGCAAATTTTGACAGGATCATGCTCCCCCCTTCTAATCTACCGTTGCTATATGTGAACTGGGTGGAATTCGCTTGTTGGGCAAAATTCGCTTATTGGGCCGAGCCCATCTACTGAACCGAGTTTGCTTGTTGGGCTGAGTATCCCCCATGCCCACGGCCTCCATTGTTCCTTCCTTCACCACAAGCGCCCCTACCCCGTCCTCGACTGCTGCGTCCACCTCTTGCATTCCAGCCGGCGGGGTATCCAACCCACTCGAAACAGTTGGCCTCCTCATGTCCGACCTTGCCGCAATGCTTGCAACTTACCCCATCTCCGCCGAATTGTCCTTTTTTGTTGTAGTGGGTGACAGCAAAGGCGGATGCATTCTCATGTTTATGATCTTGTTCGCTCATCACTCTCCTATGATTCTCTTCTTGTTGAACCATACTGAATATTTTGTCAAGAGAGGAAAGAGGATCTAGGGCAAGTATCTGGGACCGAACATTTGAATACATCTCATTGGCTAAGCCCATCAACAATTAATGAATCCGATCTTATTCGGCTGTCTTAGCATATTGGCTGGCGGCATCACACTTACAAACTGGACACTTAATGATATTATTAAATTCATTCCAAAATCCCATCGACTTTGAGAAAAACTCGACCACATCCAAGTTACACTGTTTACATGAAGCAATATCGACTTTTAGTGGATGAATTTTTGGCACATTTGGTACAACATACCTTTTCTGAATATTTTTCCATATAGCTTGAGCCAAGTGAGCGTAAGCAATACTTGCGTGTAATCTAGGATCTATAGCATTTAGAATCCATGAAGTGACCATGGAGTTCACAATAATCCACGCATTAGCCTCAGCCGAATATGCTCCTTTTTGCGTCTCCGGTTTGGAGATTGTACCATCAATGAATGCCACTTTATTCTTTGCCGTTAGCGCAGTTAAAACGGCCTTTTCTCATATCTCATAGTTCTTTCTATCGAATTTGAGGGCGGTAATAATCGCTCCATGTGCGTCTGAGAGATGAAGATAGTACGGTAATTGATTATCAATCACAAATTCTTTGGTTTTATCACCCATCTCATCGTTCCTCTTTTTTTTGTTTTAAAAAAAATATAGATCGATGCTCTGACACCATGTAAAAAAGCAGAATAATTATGAGCAAGAATTCCGAGGTTATTGGTCTTGGTGCTGTTGTCATTCCTTCGCCATCATAATCATGCTCTGTATATTACAAGAAAAGGAAGGAAAATTTGCTTAAGCTTAATCACGCTAACCCTAGTCCTTGGTGGCTAAGCAATTGTTTGACTTTGGCAACTTTTACAGTTCTAGCACTAATAGAATACTATAATATTTACAACATCATCACATTCGGAATAAAAATATTGAAAACAATATCTCTTGATATATTTTCCATGCCATCAAAATAAGACTTCTCATAAGATTTTCATGGGCAAAATATGCAAATACAAACCATATTGGTTATTTCATAGGCTTATGCATACCAAGAACTCTGCGTCGAACTTTGTTTGGTACCCCCAAAGGCATTGAGCACTTTTGTATTAGGTAATCCAAATCTACTATTTCGATGATTTAGTTTTCTGTTGATTGTGTTTATGCATCTGCTGCATACCTAGATAATTATTTGCCTATCGTTAATATAGTTATGAATACTTGATACTACTTAATGTATGTTGAACGATGACTTTGATTCTGCTTGATCATGTGCTTTACTCTCACACTTCATGGTTAATGATTATCATGACTTTTTTCTTTGAAATACACATTTACGATCAGGCAATTCACACATCTCTTAGAAAATGTCTTAGTAGAACTTGAAGTGTAATATGCTCCTTCGATATCTTTATCTTCTTAGTTGAACGTGGAAAACTCAGTATATTTTCATTGAATGTCCTTTCGATGCTAAATGAGTATTTTGAAACAAATGTCATCTTTCATAAAAAGGAGGAGATTGAAGAATCCTCTTAATATGTGTAGTCAATGAATTCCAGGTGACTAGAAAGATTTTGAGAAGAACTTAAGGCACATTTGTTAAAATATTTATGTATTGTCTCTTAATTGTTGGAGTATAAACATATTCCTGAGCCTTTCTGAGCAAGAGGTCTCGAGTTCAAATCTCAGCAGCTCCTATATTTATAGCGCAAGGTATGGATGGGTTTTTATAGCATCCACACTTTAACGCCAAAGGGTATTGGCATGAGAGGGCGTGTTAAAGTATAAAGCTATTCTTGGATCTTCAACCATTAGCTTAAATTTTTGATTGAGTTGGTTCTTGAACATTAATGGTTTGCATATCATGCACCTATGTTTTTGCATGAAATTAGTTCAGTGTCCTTGAATAGTCCACTATTAGAGGATCCTAACAAGCATGTTAACGATGTCAAACCTTTAATGATGAAAGATGTTGAATACTCAAAAGTGCACTAGCTGATTCTTATGGCCTCAAATATAAATTATCCAAAACTAAAAATTGTATACTTAAGCATCATTACGATTTGTAAATTGATGTGCATATTCAAGTAGGCAAAGTATAGCATAAAAATATATATGGTTAACTCTACTTTCATTAAGCCTCAAACTGTGCACACTAATTTCCTTGTGAGGATGATGATTGCTCAAAGTGTGATTTGGTTCAATTAATTTAGATTAACTTAATTGATTAATATCTTGATAATTTATTGATTATGTTATTTATAAATCAAGATTCCCTTTTAAGTAATGCCCCCAAAAAAATACTTGGTAATTTATGTTGATTTGTGAAGCAAGTTCAAATCTATTCCATTTCAAGTACGTAAAGGATCAAGTATAAATTTTGACAAAAGATGCAACAAAGTCAAAGTACCTAATATAGAGTTGTCGACAAGACAACCATGAAAGAGATCAAGTTTGTTGTACCAAAGGAGAACCAATAATGACAACGTTAAATGCTCCATGAAGCCAAGCCTACTGAAGGAAGAAGAAGCCAAGACCTAAACATGATCATTTCTGGGGTAAAATGCAATTTCACGTATGTGAAGGATAATATTTAAGGACCCTAAGCAGCTCCTACTCCTATTGATATGAGAAACATATAAACAGAGAACACGCTGAAGATTCAAGGGTATAACACAGAAGCACATTGAAGCAAATATTTAGTGATTTCATCAAACTCTTGTAAAAGCTCATTAATATTATTCTTGTAAAATCTTGCAAGGCAGGGGAAGTTGAGGAAAATTCTCTTGTAAATATGTAATGAAACACTAACTATATTGTTAGCCTAAGAGTGAGTGCTCAGTAGGCTTGAAATTATCTTATAAGAACTTCAAATGTGAAGCATCAAAGTGCTGGCGAAGGCTAGTGATGTGATGCAACTCAAGAATGAGTTAATATAAGTTGTGGCAATCCTAATGGGAAGACTTAAGTGGAGACATGGCCCTATTAAAGGGGTAAACTTTGTAAACAACTACCTTGAGCTTTACTTTTTGTTGCTTCATGTCTGCTTAAAGTCTTTAAACATTTGTTTTTATTGTCTCTAATGTGCATTCTTATCTTCTGTTCAACAATACAATTTTCATATGAAATTTTTATCTACCACTTTGTTCACTCCCTAGAGTGATTAGCATTACCTTGGGATCAACACTTACTCTAGTGTTGTGGGTAGTCTTATGTCTGCTATGGTATGCACTATATTTTATGTAAGATGAGCATAGTGAACTAATCTATAGGCATAATTATAGAAATGGTATTTAGAATGCTATGAAATTTATCCTTCACCATTTGAAGGGCTCTACTAATTTAGGCGTGTCATTTGATAGGAGCAAGATAGCAACTTATGAGGTTTACTGATTTTGATAATGATGGTTATCTTGATCATAAGAGCTCTATCTGCAAGTACATCTTCACCCTTGGTGTGGGTGTTACCCCATGAAAGCACATTTATAGTCTATTGCACATAGTTATACTAGCAAAACAGAGTATGTGGCTATTGTTAAGCGTCTCAAGTGGCTACATACTTGCATGGTCTTTTAGTCATATTATTGATCGTGGTATTACATAAGGAACAACTATTGCATCTCAAGATAGTGAAGGTGTTTATTCAACTCACCTAGAATGATAAATATCATTCCAAATTAAGAATTTCAGTGGCAGACTTCGCTACATTAGAGATAGCATTGCTGTAGGGAAGACTAAGGTGAAGAAAATTCACACATTGGAGAGTCCTACAAATATGCTAATGAAGTTGCTTCCTATAGTTAGGTTCAAGCAGTAGTTGGATTCAGTTTGTGTTCGTAGTGTTTGGTTGCCCTTCAAGCCCTTGTAGTGATGGTGAATGTTGCTAAAATTTGATCTACAATCGAGATTGTTAGTTGGGTGTGCCTCAAATTTTGTGCAACTCTAGCTGAAGCCCAAGCATCCAGTGAGTCGACATGATCAGGCTTTGTGAATTGACACGGTTGTGTTACCTTCACATTATACCAAGGTTCAACGTGTAGTCATCCCTCAGCTGGACAAGCCATGTCTATTAAGACACCCGTGTCTCCTAGACTATGAGACTAGACATGGGAAACCCGATTCACTACATGTGCCCTATTTCAGTGAAGCGTGAAGGTTGACGTGATTTCGTACATGGAGTGTGAGATACATCTGTTTCTGTTAGCAGCTTTGTATTTAAATTAAATTTTAAGGGTTTCTTTGAGTTTGTAAACACACTAGTTTTCTCCATACTAGTTCTCCTACTCTAGCTACAGATAGTTTATCATTAAGAGAATTTAATTTGCTTTCCTTGAATCTAGTTTTGTTTTCATGCCTTTTGAGATCTTCATTGTGCTTGCTTACCTTACCAGTGGATTCTTGTACTTGCCGTTGCTCTTGGTTTTTCTCCCATTTTGGATTTCTGCATAAGTATGTATGTTCAAAGACTTATTGTTTTCTTGCTTAATTTCTCTCATCTCTACATTCTAAATACTTCTTCAATCATTCATAATTCTAACATGTTAGCTTATGCAAAATAAAGAGTAGCTTTCCTGATTCTTTTGGAAGAACAACAATAACTCCTAATTTGGGTCTTGCTTACGTAAGGTCTGATAAAATTCAGATATAAATAACCTTGCCTTTATCAGTATCACTGCCCACAAAGAGGCCTTCTGATTCCTTTGGAAGAAAACAAAGTATAAGACATTTGGTATATGTTATTATAATGTGAAGTTAAATTGCACAATAACCATCTCACATGAAATGTAAGAATTCTGCGAAGTAAGTTTAAGGGGGACATTATATGAAGTACTAAATATTTCTATATATTACTTCTTGAAAATCTATAGTCAGATAAGCCCATCACCGAAATGGATATGGAATACTTGTTCATGTCAGTACGATACAGTAAGTTATATTAATCATAAACCTATAATTTTATATAACCATAAACCTATAATTTAATTTTAATGCCTCCAGAGAGAAATGGTGCGACATTTGTGGACTTAATTAATATGATCAAAACTAGAAATACTTCACTCCAATTTCATCACCATCCAAATTATCCATCAATCATCAAACATCTATCAAGTAGGATGGTCTAAACCAAAAGAAAAATTCATCAAAATTAACTCTGATTGACCTTAATCTCCTATAGCAATGGGAATAGGGTTTGTATGAGAGATTGGACATGAAACTTCTTTGCAACAGGTCCTCGATTCATAAAAGACGCGTCAACATTAATTGTGGAAGCCACAATGATGCAAGCTGGAATTAAGACAACACTTGACATAGGTTTTAAGCCTATTTTAGTTGAAGGATGCAACAATCTAGTTATTCGATTAATTTGAGGATAAGTTGCCATGGCGAATTCAAATGAATATCCAAGATATAAGGATATGTATTCAACAGAATGTCAGTATTGAGTTCCAACATATTTTTGGTTAAGGCAATGTGGCTTGATTAGATGGCGAAATATGGATGTGATTCACAGGCAACAATTTGTTTTACTTCTAGTAATGTAGGGTTCATCTGTTTATTCTAGTTTTAATTGATGTTGACATAGATAAAACCCTTGAAAAAAGAATTACCTTAAATTTCTTGTACTTATCTTACCAAAAATAAAATTTAGTTTTGATATCATCTATAATGCATCTGTCCTAAACTATAAGCATATTTCAGTTTAGTAGATAAGCCACTTATTCATTAAACTAATATTCAACCCGTGTTTATTAATTTGACCCAAAAATAAGCCCAAAAGATGCTTGTTCTTATGGTAAATTGACGTTGCTATTTGCTAGTTATAAAGTGAATTTTCTTTTCCATATTCACTATTTGGATGTAAAATGATAAATTAATGTCTTACTACAAGACACTTCTTAAATATCTTATTTTGATTTAAAAAATATATTTTAATATTTAAATTAAAAAAGATGGCATGATCGAATAGTAAAAGCACATCATAATAAATAAATTGTGTCAAATTATTTTTTCTATAATTTATCAAAATTTTAAAATACACGTATATATAACTAGACTATATACGTGTATTTTCGATAGGGCTGTTGTAGGCAATTTCTTATGTGCTCCTGAGAACACATACTCTCGTTATCCACGTATATATATTTTTCACGTGTGTATTTATTATATATTTATTTTTTTAATATATATTTGATGGTATAACTCGTAAGAATATATACTCCCAGAAATATAATATACATATTAGCCGTTGCATACGATAGTCAGGTTATAACTGGACTTGTTTGTCGGTCAATTTTTTCATTATGACGAAGCAAGGCACTGAAAGTCGTTCATTAAATGACTGAACGATCTCTACTTCAATTATTGTTAAAGAGAAAGCAGCCAACAAGCCACCCTTCAAATATGAACAACTTTTCTTAGGATCACTTACATTTTATCTTCGTACTATTCACCTGACTAGGGATTAAGGTGGGTGTGAATACAAGTTGTTTAGGATGCTGTTTTGGACAACTGTTGATTAAAAAGGTTGTTTAGAATTATGTATAAATATTTTTAACATTTTAAACTAGGCAATTGACAAAAATTAATCTACCTACAAAATTTCAGAAAATAAAACATAAATGAACACTGTTACAATTTTTAGATCTGCCACGAATAAGGGACTACAGAATAGGAAATCAAGTCAACATTTTGAATCGAACTATTGACTTTTAGGTACCCTGAGATTTGACGCATTATAACCCCAAAATTGTTATAGCCTTGAAATTTTTGAGTTTATTTTTAAGTATTATTACTTATGAATTCTTTATAATTCAGTCATGAAAATACAAAAATACTCTTACCATTGTCCTTTTTATTTGTTCTTTTAAAGTAAAAACTCCAAAAACTATCTTACGGCCATGGGATAGTTTATCGGTAGTGTTGTGAATACTTCAAAGAGAGAGGTTTGGATTTTTTAAAAAAAAGAATCAAAAAGAACAATAATAAGAATATTTTTATAATTTTATAATTAAATTGTAAGAAATTTATAAGTAAGGTACTTAAAAATAAATTTAAAAATATTAAAATTATAAAAATTAATACATCAAATTTCAAAATATCTAAGAGTCAACTTTTTGAATCAAGTTGATTTAATTTGGTATTTAAAAAAATGACAAAGCACTCCATTGATGGGGAAGGTAGTGTTATGTTTGTTGATTACTAGTACTGCAGTACGTCAAAAGGGGATTTATGTCATTGAGTCTCTGTGGGGTCTCATTTTGGGGAGTTGGGCACTTCTGCAAAATATGATTGGACAATTTTTTTGGACGGAGCAGGCGTTCTGTCTGCTGTTAAGCAAAGTTATCCTCCACCAAGGCTTCTGTGATTTGTCGCATTGCCCAAATTTTCAAGTGCACACTGTAGATAGAAAAGCATAACACTATTAATTAGGGAAAATTCTAGAGGGATAAAAAGGTGTAATCACTTTAAACGTTGTTTCTTTTCTACATGTCCATCATTGGAATTGAGATAGCAAGGATCATGACATAACTAATGAGCTCCTCCTTTAATTGGTTATAGAATGGAGTCTTATTTGGACTTATTTTCATGAGCTTTAGTTAGAATTTATTATTTTTTGTATCTTTCCAACATAAGGTATCAGATTTAGGTTCAAGATCACAGGGATAAGTTTGTGCTGCATCCCAACATTCATACAATAGAGTAAAAGCTTCCAAAAAGTAAAATAGAATATTTAGAAGATGTGATAAAATTTAAAATGGCTTGAATATTGCAAAAGTTAAAAAAATTGCTATGTTTATGTGGATTTGTTTTTTGGTAGAAATAATATTTACACCAAAAAAAGTAAATGGAAAATGTGCAAACTAATTTTGATTAGTTTATTAAATTTTTTACCCTTAAAACTTTTCTTTTTTTAAGATGAGATTTTCTATTTTTAATATTTCCATCTTGTATTAGCGTTGGATAAGATTGAAGTGGTGATTTTCAAATGATTAATATCGATTTCACTTACAATTAAAGCTATAGAAATTTCCTTTAGAAAGCTACGTTGTAATGTACTTTTGATGATTGAATTACACGATCCTATTAAATTTTATATTAAGTAGGCAATTAACAGAGAATCATTCATATAAGCTCAAATAAGTTTCCAATCTAAAACTAATTGGCAATAGATGGAATAACTCACACACTTATATATATACTCAAGTCCTTCAATTTTATAAATGTGGGACAACATCCACGTTCATATTCTTTTTATTTTGTCAATGTAGGACAACACTTACTTTCATAGTTCAACACGCCACACCACATGTGGGCTACTAATAAGGTCTAAGACGTGTCCACAATTTTAATCAAACGGGGACGGCGGTAAATTAAGATCAAGCAACCCGCTCTGATGTTATGTAAAAATTTTATATTAATTGAATAATTAACAAAGAGCCATGTATATAAGCAAAAAACCAACTAACAATAGATGGAATAACTCATAAATTTTTATACATGCTCAAACTCTTCAATTTTATCAATGTGGGACAACATCCACTTTCATATTCTTTTCATTTTATCAATGTGGGATAACACCCACTTTCATAGTCCAACAAACCCTATTTTTTTGGTAGGTAAATCTATGACCTTCACTTATTTCCACTCATTCCCATTCCCACCCACTCATTTCCACTCTCTTCCATTCCCTCTTACTCCATCATACTACTTCCCACACTCAATTTCACTCATTCCCACTCCATTCAACTCCTTCTCACTCTTTCTCATTCATTGTATTCATTGTCACTCTTACATACTACAAACTACTTCTACCGATTCTACTCTACTTTTTCCTACTCTGTTCCATTCATTTTCATTCTACACCTATAATATATCCATAAAAAAAATATAGCCTAACATAGGATGAGTTATATCCCTCACCTACTAAAGTTGTAACGGGATTATCAAAAGTGAACAGCACACATACTGAGCATGTACTCCAGAAATGTAATGCTTGTGTCAAAGTGCACCCCCCCCCAAAAAAAACAAACAGAAAGATCCGTACCCAGCAACAAAATTGTTCATATTTCACCTGTACATTGTTCATACACAATAACAAATATATAAGTTGCTTAATTTAAATTTTGTTATATCGACACAATTAGTACAAACTAAAATATACTGGGAATTAACACTACAGTATCTTCAGGTATAGCTAGTCAACAAATTGGTCTATAAATTTGAGAAAATAAATGATTTAATACTCTAAGGTTTCAATGGACGACTAACTTAATCATTTTTTTGGCAAAAAGTTTTAGAAATTATGCATTGGCCCCCAAGAAATGGGATGCTTTGAAAATTTTACTATATCTTTATTGGTTTTCTAAGAATTAGGCATAAGAACCGCACGCGCTGCACGTCGGCACGCTAGGGCTCATGAGCCAGCTGGTAAGGAATGTCGACAAACTACTGATAAAAATCGGAATTGCTTTCTTGGTGAAGAAGTTGTGAATGATATATATATATATATATATATATATATATATATATATATATATATATATATATATATATATAATATATATGTAAAATAGCAATCTTTGGAAAACTCTAAAATGGTGCAATAAGAGTGATTTGTGGAGGTTAGCATGATTCATACCACTAAATTAATTTACCTATTTAATCCAAACCGTTGAAATAGCTATTTTGTTCGATTAAAATAATAGCAAAACTTGAGCAAAAATATTACTTCCACTAGAAGGTCTCTTCAACGTCCACATCCCTATCTTATCACATCAATAACTTCCTTACCTCAAAAGGATTTCTCCACCCCAACTCATATATTTTGACTTATCATGAAGATAATTTATGAGATCTTATTTTATCTTATTTTAATTATTTTTTTTCATATGGAGTTTAGTGTGGCCAGAAATAAACCAAAATTTAAGAAAAAGTTGGTAAAAATGGAAATTGAATAGTAACATCTATTATGGACGTTCAAATACTTTGTTATAATCAATTGCATTACTATATCTGCTAAAAGCAAGCATTATTGGTTAAGAGTCCACATAAAATGAAAATGGCAGATTGTTAGATTGGGCATAATAATCTAGATTAGTTTTTTTTTCCCCCTACTATGAAAAGAATTGAAGGGCTAAATCTATCTATCTATCTATACTATTATAATAGTAATCTTTGCAAAACCTTAGAATGGTGTAACGAGAGTGATTTGTGGAGATTAGCATGATCCACACCGTTAAATTAATTTACCTATTTAATTCAAGTTGTTGAAATAGCTATTTGTTCGATTAAATTAATAGCAAAAATTGAGCAAAAAATTACTTGCACTATATTTTGACTTTGGAAAAAAACGATGATTCTTCTATAATTGAAAAAAATTTCAACTATGGTAGTTAAAATCATTCTCATCCCTTGATTTTTTTCCTTAAAATCTGAACCGTCAATTTTTCTAATTGATCTTACCTGATATAACCGGTTTAAAATTATCTGCAGTTTTGTCCACGATGTCTTGTCTCTTTATCTCCCCACTCCCCCACATCCAAAACTCAATTTTGATCATCTGATTCATCAATTTCTTTTCTCTTTCATTTGTTTAATAATAAGTACATTTTTCTCTCTTCAATGGTAGATGAAATATGACTCACCCCAATCTACTTACAACCTTTTTCGCTTTTCTATTCCATTTTCATGAACTTAATCTAATGGTCGAAGCTAGATGGAGTTTCCCAATTAGCACAAAAAAGAAGTGCTCAACTTCCATAATGGCTTTCACTGGCACCACCCTTATCTACTTGAAAATCAACATTAAAAAAAATTGATTGAATTTGAGTTTGGCTACTATTTTATATGATTTAATGTGTCAATTGAGATTATGGTTCCCGAGTATTGAAAAGTAGTAGAATGCATCAATTGGTCACCATTGTTAATGGTTCGATATTATATTATTCCATGACTACTACTTGGAACAACAGTCAAGAATATTAATTTTTACTGGCCAAGCTATCATCACACACAACCAGGCTGAGTAATTAAGAAAAGCAAGCAGAATTAGTTATTGCTCATCAGTTGAAAGTGGAAAATTGAAATCTCCAATAACAAAATTTAATGCTTAATGTCAACGGTGTTGCCATGGGGAGAGTGGACGATATGGCTGTATCGTAGTGTGAAGAGTCTGAATTAACCAGGAATCAATCTCTTGCA